>LPNX010763087.1:301551-323903 GCA_001517045.1 Pseudotsuga menziesii
TGTGGGAGGGGGGGTCCTTAGGGAATTGGGGGAGAGAGAGATAGGGGTGTGTTTTAGAGGTAGGTGGAAGACTACATGAGAGAGATGATAGTGATTGATAAAAATACGAAGATAATTGAACTTTAAAACTTTACTTCATAAAAATAATGCATTTAAATCTCATCAATAATTTGCAGGCACAAATCAAACCATAAAACATAGGATATACCTTGGGAAAACCCTCCACTCATTTGGAGGATAAAAAAACCAACAAACAATCTTAGAGTATGATTGATACTTGGCATAGAATGATTTCAACACAATAGCAGATTTCCTTCTCTAAGACTACCAGAAAGTAGAGATCAAATGGAACACTGTGATTATCTTTCCAAGTGCATGGCACTTTAATAACAAGTCAAATTAGGTCATACAAGGAAGGTAGCGAATATTGCATGATTTAGTAAGTAGTTAACACTGAGAACATTGTTTCTAACTGAGTTGTTAACTAAATGAACTAAACTGAACTGAATAGAATTGCATTCAACTGTATGAACTGAGTGTAACTAAAAAGAATTGAATGTAACTGGACAAAAATGAATGTAACTGGATAGAACTAAATGTAACTAGATAGAACTGAATGCAACTGGAAAGAGATGAATGTAAATTAACATAAATGCATGTAATTGAACATAACTAGTGCTTCTCCATCAGTGTCATCTTCAACAACCACTTTCATAACTTAAGGAGTTTATTCCTTAATTAAGTGAACTTGTTTTATCACAACTAAGACTCAATTGATATCTTATTAATTCGAGCTCACTTGGAGGCATACATGGGCACTTCGAATTATATCTCTATCTTTGTTCTCATATTAATTTTCTCTACACGAGCCATACGTGTTTTCATTAATTCTATATCATATCATACTAATAAGAATTGTTTTGAACCTATGATCATATGTATTAACCCTGTTCATATAGTCACATGCTAACGTAAATCACTCTAGGGGTATATAATCTCTAAAGGAGAAATGTAGCACCTATTGACCATGACTATCCATACATCTCATGGTATATCAACTTTACATAGTAAAGTACACCACCTTAAAACCTGAGGATATTTGCAGAACTTGATATTACTTACAAGTCTCAGCTTAATACTACTCAAAATATTTACCACCTCAATCATATGAGGATATTTGTAGGACTTTATATTACTCACAATACTCAGACCTTAACATAAGGTCACAATCTTAACCATAAGATCCTAGTACAAGAATCTCTCTCAAATATGACAATGTCATGTGAACTTAATACAATATAAGTTCCATACTTGACACAACAAAAGTCTCAAACCTTAACACATAAGGTCAAGTAGAAGATATGAATCTAATTACGAAATAGATTCTGGACTTGATTACAAAACAAGTCTCAGACCTTAACACATAAGGTCATGGAGAATAAATCCCAAAGTTGTACTCTCAACAAGAGAGAGAGAGTGGGTGAGAGTGTGAGAGAGGTAGTGTTGGTCCTAGGAAAATTTAGGCAGAATTAAGCTAGAATTATTCTCAGGAAGATAAAGAATCTGGTCACAAGATAGATAAGAGAAGCTGTGATAGAAGAGGAACTACAACAAAAAATTGATGTGACAGAAGAGTATCCATAACAAAAGGATTGACGATAAGAGAAGACGCGACTGAAGAAACCACGACATAATAAGAGTAGAGCAATGAAAAGGACAACTTTATTGATCATGGGTAAGGATTCATTTAGAATAAAGAACGCTTTTGGTAAGAAAGCATCATTGTATTTTTGTCCAATAGTTCCTATTTTAAGTTGTAACTGAATGTATGAGAACAGAAATGACAGCCTATCAGCTAACAGAAAATAGTTGGTTGATTAGGACATGCAGAAGCTTATAAAAAAAAACCCAAGCTATGTGTGGGACTGATGTTGGTTATTAATTTTTTGTTAGAGAAGATAAGAAGAGAGAAAATTAGCTAGAGGAATGATCTAGGCTATGTGTGGATTGACAGAGAAGTGAAGGAGAGAGGAAGTAACTCGACCTAAAATCTAATAGCATGAGAGTAGATGATGAGCACCTTTGAGGTTTTTTCAAGATGGGTTTCCATGTTAACTGTTGTCTCTGTGTGTCATTGATTAATGTGCTTATGTCTGTTTCATGTATGTTGTAAAAAATTAAAATGAATATGTCGCTCTACAATTATTTATGAAGAATCCCTCATATGTGTGTGTCACATAGCTTATTTAATGAATCTTTAATAAGGTTGTTATATTGATTCTTATGATATGTGTGGAATGATAAGTAAACTGATATATTGAGTGAAAATACAAGGGATAAGAAGTATAAACAATGGTTTCAGTTGAGTGTTGTGATAAGGGACAAAGAGAGTAGAAATCCCCACCTAACTATAGAAACCTGGTTCTGGAAGTTCCGCATTAGGATATATCAGGTGAGACTGCATCTGCTTCGCAAGTGCTACCAGCTCAGCCTTTCTCTATCAGGAAGATATCTAGGTCTTTGTTGATGACCGAGGATTTGCATTTGGGTCGATGAGAGGAGAAAATACAAAAATGGTTATGTTGTCGGGACTGTAATTCATTTTATTAGGGATATGTTGTGGCACCCGATGAAGCCATCAATTCAATATTGGGTGGATTCTAAGGAAATAGATTTTGAACAAAAAGAAAGTGAAGGATCTTGGTTGAATCTGACTGAGTGTTTGGAACGATTCCTCTATACAAATATTCATGATATTTTCTTTTGTGAATTTCCTGTTTTATTGTATGAGTGGTTGTTGAGGCTAACAACCCAACAGAGAAACTTTCAAGCGGGAGAACCGATGGATTGGATCCCTCAACTGATTTAGTGACTAAAAGGTGTTAGCAATCCCATATCTAGGGTGGTTGAGTTCTTAGTTAGCAGTATTTTGGAAGAATACATCACTGAAATCACTTTCAACTCGACAAAATCGTATAGTGAGGTGGAAAGAATTTTTTTCCAAGGACCTAGAGGTTTTTATTTGAAGTCTTTAAGGGTTTGGATCAAGATGCTTGTATATGAGAAAGGGATATTAAGGATCAAATCTAAAGAATAATGAATTGTGCATAGAGACCTACGATATGTCATAAGAGAAGTTCAAGAAAAATGGAGCATAAGCTAAGATGTTTCATGGTGATAGTGAGACTCAAATAGAAGGTGACATTCTAAGAAGTGGAAGAAGATTTCGGTCAGGAAAGAGGAGAAGGACTGTGACTAGAAGAGGAATTTATAGCATGACTAGAATGAAAGACTACGATTCGGCATTTCACTTTGACGAAGGTTCTTGCAATGAGGAAGAGGAATACCATCCTATACCTAAAAGGGAAGAAGAAGAAGCTCTAGAACCTGAGTGCGAGTACACCATACCCACCACCTTGCGTACATCTCCAGAGGTAAGATCTAGAAACTCATCTCCCAATGGTTTTTTTAATTAAAGTAACGATATTCGTGGGGATAACAGACAAGGGATTTCCACTAGCCAAAGTTCCTAGAATGAATATAATGGACGAGAATGATATTAAGTCACCAATGTTTAATGGAAATGGGTTAGAATACCCTAATCAACATTGGTTTCTATGTGAAGCCGTGTGGACAGTGCGACAGGTCCAAGATGAATCCATCAAGAAGGCTCAAATGATCACAAACCTTAGGGGTCGAACATTGGATTGGTACATGAGATTCTCTATGGTTCCAATAGGAGTCCCACGCAAAACATTAGATCAAATTCGAGCATTAATAACATATGAATTCAAAAATTCCAATTATGATTCGTAGTGCATTACAAAGATTAAAGAAATTAAACAATTTCCTACATAATATGTTTGGGATTTTGACAAGAGATTGAAGACGTTTATGGATAAAGTAAGTTTCCACATGTTGGATGTTCAACACAAATAATGTTTTATTGCAGCATTATTACCGCACATCCGGATTCCCCTGATGCAACAAAAGATTGTGTCGTAGAACAAGGCTCTCGAATTGGCTATGAAATTGGAATCCTCACCCGTTGGAGAGACTGGTGCCTAGAATGATGCAAATTCAGTTGCAACTAGCCAACCTTACACTGCAAATTTAGGATATTAAGAAAGGGAAGGAAGTACAAGAAGAGATATGGTGTACCCGATGCAGAACAGAGGGACACTACAAAGAAAACTTCTCGACATATATGAATTATGTCGCATCAAAATAACTGATCCCAATAAATACATAAGATATTCCTTGGTGTAGAATATTCCAGACTAGGGGGCATCAGTCACAAGAGTGTTTGTACTTATAGAAGATTGTAAGTGCACCAACCAGTTTATACTGCATTGTAATATCTCGAATTTTGTACCTAACACTTATGGGCATGAGCCCCATTGATTATGATGTTACATTGATGTTTTATTTTTATATAATGGGTCAAATACCCCACTGCATATGAACATGATGATTTGTTTGATATATTGGGCGTAAGAGAGTTAGATATGTTTTATGTATGATTTTATGTGTTGGGCGTGGACCCTGAAGCACATTAAGAAGTCACATGTCAAACAAAAATGTTGAGAACGCCAAACTATCTTTTGAAAATGTCAAAGTTGGACTATATTTAAAAGGTAACATGTCAAACATAAATATTGAAAACACATAACTATCTTGAAAATTGGGATGCATATAAAACTAACATGACAAAAAAGAATGTTATTAACATTAAACTATCCTTTAAAAAAAGTCAAAATTAAACTATATTTAAAAAAGTAAGATGCTGAAAATATATAGCTATCTTGAAAATTGGAATGCATATAAAAATTAGCTTAAATTTACAAATGCATTAGCTTAAATTTAAGAATGCATGTAAAACTAACATACTAAACAAGAATATTAAAAATGCTAAACTATGTCAAGGGAAACACAAAATAATACCATAGTTTTAAATTTCTAAACATTTTATAAATAATTATTAATATGATTACGGGTTAATGAACAACGATTTGGATGGGTTACCGCCTACCGCTATGGCCTCTTCGATGGATTACTGACGTAACTGGAGCAATTCGGCTTGGTCCCCGCACTTGAGAGCTATTTGCTATAGAGAAAATGGACTTAACCAATTACTTTTTAACTTTTATCGCCCCTTATGCATATTGATAATGCATATTTGGAATACTTAATATTTTAAAGTTAATCTATATAAAACATTATTTCGATCTAAAAATAATATATATATATATATATATATATATACTAAATGAAAATATTCAAAACATTCAATTTAATTTAATTAAACTTTATAAATAAAATTTAAGGTATTAAAGTATATTTATTAAAAAAATTAATATAAATAAATTAATAAAATTTAAAATACCATTGTTATTTTTTATTTAGACCCATTTATATTTATCAAACCTTTTTTTATCAAACCTCTGGAAAAATAAGTGACTAATTATTTGGTTTTTTTAGAGTTTTTTTTTTACTAAAAAAGCTTGGAGATGAGAGTTCCTAAATTACTATAATTTTTATGAGATAAAAGGTTTGGGAGGTTCGTATTGTAACACAAAAAATTGAAATTAAGATCTTATGTGGGTATATGCAAGGCAATCTATGAACTTCTTTTCATATTCAACACTTGAATAGTCTCACAAAGATGACAAATTATTTCATCCCACAAAGTTTTAGGAAACGTCCAATGCCCTATTTCACTATGTAGCTAATGAGAGTTTGTTCTTATTTTAGATATGTCTAGATCTTCTTCTTTGCACTAGTTAAAACAAACATATAATTTTGATCTTTAATATTAGGGTTAATGATCTCTTTGTACTATATTAAATTTCTTTTATCCTCTAAATTGTCATCACATCACACATTCTCTTTGAAATTTGAAGTAATATTATTTGTAATATCATCTATTTTGCATGTTAGATTTTTTACATTAAGATAGCTTAACATTAGGATCCTTAACTGAGAGAACAATAAGCACATCAATCAAACACAAGAGACAATGAACACAGTATTTTCCCTCGGGGAAACCATAAATGGAGAAAACCCCGCAACTTCCTCAGAGATAGAATCAACACCAAAGTAAAACCCAAAATAGTAAGTGATCTCCCGACAGCAGTAACCTTCTTTCTATCTAGTCCCAGTGTCTTCTCCTTCCTCAACTATGCACTACACTTGAGTGTGTGTGAGATGTGTCCTAAATAGAGAGTCCAACTCTCTATTTATACTAATCCCGACATGACTAAAACCCTACTAGGGCCGACCTCTCTAGGAGAGTCTAATAACCCTAGTGGCTCGAAACTGCGAGGACTTTAACCCTTAGACAATAGGAGGGTTACCCACAATGACTTGACATGACTTGTTTACAACATAGATCCCCCCGATAGGAGCATCGGGGTATGACATGACACAAGTACATCCCGGAATAAACATCAGGTTACAATAGATAAGAAATACAAGTGAATACATTCTGAAGTTACAATTACATCAACACTCCCTCTTAAATAGGAAGGTATTCTCTCGACACAATTTTCATTATTGGTCTTCTTCTCTGGGTCATCTCGTCATATGTATCTTCAAGTCATCTTCGTCTTCAAGTCATCTTCATATACAGATCTAGATTATCACTGGATCTGGATCATCACTGGTCATCATCACTGGATCTGGATCATCACTGGATCTAGATCATCACTGGATCTGGATCATCACTGGACATCATCACTGGATATGGATCATCACTGGATCTGGATCATCACTGGTCATCATCATTGGATCTAGATCATCACTCGATCTGGATCATCATTGTTGGATCATCATCACTGGATCATCATGGGTGCTATCTCATGATTCTTCTCGTCACAAGATGTTCTACAGAGCCAACCCTTTTTCATGCTGGCTGTAGGCCTAGCCTCCATGTAGGTATTTCTTCAGCGCTTATATCTGACACCAAGTCAGAATGGCCCATCCAACACTTACATCTAACCTACTCGTCAGAAAGGCACGCCCAACACTCACATTTGATCATGTAGGAACCAATCCTATAATCACATCAGAAAGGCCCAGCACTCACATTTAGCCATGCCGGAACACATCCTGCAACCATGCTTAAAAGGCTCTGCTATTTCACCCATGTGGGAAGACATCCTGCAACCATGATGAAAGAGCTCTGAACTTACATCCACCCATGCAGGAACACATCCTACAATCAGGATGGAAGGGCTCTGCACTTACATCCACCCATGCGGGAACACATCCTGCAACCATGATGGAAGGGATCTGCACTTACATCCACCGGGAACACATCCTGCAACCATGATGAAAGGGATCTGCACTTACATTCACCCATGCGGGAACACATCCTGCAACCATGATGAAAGGGCTTTGCACTTACATTCACCCATGCAGGAACACATCCTGCAACCATGATGAAGGGGCTCTGCACTTACATTAAACCATGCAAGAATACATCCTACAACCATGATGGAAAGGCTCTCAACCCCAGGTTGAGGGTTCTTGGTACCTCACCAGGTAGCTCCATTCCAAGAATGGCAACAACCCTTATATTTGATCAAGTGGGAACACATCCCTCAATCACATCAGAATGGCCATGCGATCACATCTGATCATGTAGGAACACATCCTATAGTCATATCAAAATGGCCCTCAATCCTAGACCAAGTATTCCTGGTACCTCACTAGGCAGCTCCATTTCAAGAATGGTAATAGCCCTTATATCTGATCATGTAGGAACCAATCCTACAGTCATATTAGAATGACTCAGCACTCATATCTGACATGGAAGGAACCAATCCTCTAACCATGATAGAATGGCTCAGCCCTTACATCTGACCTACTCATCACAATGGCTATGGGTCTCATCATTTTCCCTTGGATGAAACCTCGATCTAGAGAACACCAAGCTTCTCCTTGAAGTACTCAAACTTCACCCTAGCCAATGGATTCATCAACACATCAGCTATTTGTTCCTCTGTCGCAACATACTGGAGCTTTACTGCTCCCCTCTGCACCATATCCCTGATATAGTGATATTGGATCTCGATATGCTTCGACTTGTCATGGAACACTATATTCTTTGACAACTTCATGCAACTCTAGTTGTCACAATGTATACAAGTAGCATCCAACTGGAGATCAAATAAATTAGATAGTAGCTTCTGCAGCCATACTGACTCACAACTAGCTGAACAAGCTACAACATAATTTGCTTCAGTTGTACTAAGTGCCACACAGGATTGCTTCTTGCTAAACCAAGAGATCACACCGGATCCCATACTGAAGCAACACCCTGAAGTGCTCTTCCTATCAATGGCACTTCCTGCCCAATCTGAATCAACATAACCCTCCAGGTTAATCTTCTGATTCGACTCATACTTGAGCCCATAATCAACTGTACCCCTCAGGTGCCTCAGAATATGCTTTGCATCAATCAAGTGAACATGTCTCAGATTTGTCAGGAATTGGCTCAAGGTGTTCACAACAAAGCAAATATCTAGTCTCGTGTTCGTCAGGTACATCAAGGACCCAATCATCTGACGATACATCATAGCATCAACCGTCTCTGATGAAGCATCAATTAATAGCTTTAGGTTTGATGCCATAGGTGTGGCCATAGCCTTGCAGTCCATCATCCCAAACCTCTTCAGGATATCTACTGTATATTTCCCTTGTCCCAGGGAAATCCCATTTGCATTTTGCCACACCTCCATGCCTAGAAAATAATGCATCATACCCAAGTCCTTCATTTTGAACTCAGAAGCAAGCTTCCTCTTCGTATCAGCAATCAACCCATCCATACATGTTACAAACAGATCATCTACATACAGTAGGAGCATCACTGGGTTGCCATCTTCAACCTTGTAGTAAAGGTTGGAATCTGCTTTACTCTTAGTAAAGCCTAAACTGGATAGAAAGCTATCAATTCTGCTGTACCAAGTCCTAGGTGCCTATTTCAAACCATACAGGGCTTTCTTCAATCCGCATACATGAGACTCCCTGTCATGTGTCTCAAAACCAAGTGGTTGCTCCACATACACTTCCTCTTCCACTACACCATTCAAGAAAGCACTCTTGACATCCATTTGGTGTATCTTCCATTTCATCACTATAGCTAGAGCAAGTACCGATCTGATGGAAGTGTATCTGGCTACAGGTGCAAAGGTTTCTTCATAGTCTATTCCTTCTTTCTGGGAGAAACCACGAGCAACAAATCTTGCCTCAGATATTTCTCTATGCTACCATCTGCAGCATGCTTGATCTTGTAGATCCATTCGGAAGTTACAATTTACTTCCCTTCTAGTCTTGGGACAAAATCCCAAACATCATTCTTCATGATCGACTGATACTCTTCGATCATAGCATCCTTCCATTCTTTTCATTCTACCGCTTCTTCATAATTGGAAGTTTCTTTATCAATGAAATCACATAGTAATGCTACATACCCGGAGCAGAATCTGGTCCTCTTTCTTTCTCTGTGATTCTCTTATGGAGCCCCATATCTTTCTACACCTTGGATAACTGCTCATACCCAAGTAGGTTTCCTCTTGTGAGGATTCTTTTCCTGAGGTGGATCTATAGGTCTTTTTAGTTCTTCAAATTCTCGATCTTCTTCTTGAGCTTCTTCATTCATGGTTTTATCATGAATCCTGAGTGCTTCTGCTTCTTCAGATTCTTCAGTAGGTTTCTTTCTAGATATGTTGTAAGCCGTGTCTTCATCAAATGTCACATCCCTACTGATATCAATATTCTTGAATCCTGGGAAGTATATTCTGTAAGCCTTTGAGTTTTCAGAATATCCCACAAATATACCCTTCTTACCTGAAGGATCTAATTTTGTTCTTTTCTCTCTTGGAATTTGTATATACACAGGACAACCGAATATTTTGAGACGGCTGACTTCTGGTCTCTTGCCGAAGAATACTTCTTCAGGAGTCTTGTTCTCTAGCACTCTATGTGGAGTACGATTCTGTACATACACCGCTATTCTGGCAGCTTCCTCCCAGAGATGCATAGGAATATCTTGATCATGAAGCATTGCTCTTGCAGCTTCCATGATAGTTCTATTCTTCCTTTCTAAAACCCCATTCTATTGTGGATTGTAAGGAGTGGACAAGTCCCTCTTAATACCTGAGTCTTTGCATAGCTCTTTGAATTCATTTGAAGTGAATTCTCCACCATTGTCTGATCGAAAGGTCTTGATCTTCTTTTCACTGTGATTCTCGATCAAGGCTTTGAATTCCTTGAACTTGCTGAATAATTCATCTTTATTCTTCATGAAGTAAATCCATGTCTTCCTAGAAAAGTCATCAATAAAAGAAACATAATATGCATACCCGCTTCATGAGTTTGATGACATAGGACTATATACATCGGAGTGGATGATTTCCAAGATTCCATTTGCTTTGCTTTCACTGCTTGGAAATGTCTTCTTTTATTCTTTCCTTTTGCACATCCTTTGTAGACCCCATCATGTTTTGCTTGGATCTATGGAAGGACTTCAACAACTTTGCTTGCAATAGGTAGTGCTCTATAATACACATGTGCAAGTCTTCTATGCCAAAATTCATTTGGCTCTACTGTGTCATTGACCAATGCTTGTTCTGGATGGCCTTTTAATTTGTACAAACCTCCTTCTTGTTCTCCAATCACTACTGCATCATCGATGGTATTTCCTTTTGACCACATGATGACTTGACCATTTATGAATGCAACCCTCAATCCTTTTACATCTAATGCAGATATGGATAGAAGGTTCTTCTTGAGTCCTGGCACAAACAATACTTCCTTCATTGTCATAGACTTTCCAGAGTCTAGTTTATAGGAGGATTCCCCACTACCTTTTATTGGATATTGGTAGTCATCTCCTAGCTTCACCTTGTGAGGTGATTCATGTTCTGATAGTTTCACAAAGGATTCCTTGAATCCTAGAAGCCCCACTATCTATAAGCCAATCAGTGCTTCCATGAGTAATGTTTCCCGTAAGAGAAGAAATCAAAACATATTCATCTTCACTGGAAGAATATTCACTTTCATATCTAGTTTTCTTCTTGGAAGGTTCATCATCCTCTACAGCATGAGCATGATGTCTTCTCTTGTTTCCCTTCTTCTTATGAGAGTTAATCTTGTTTCTAGGACAATCTTTTGCAAAGTGTCCTCTTTCATCACATGTATAACATCTCAATCTAGATAGGTCCTTTCTAATGTTATCTTTATGGTGAAAGTTCTTACCTTTGGAGTGATGAGAGTTTCTTCTTCCTTTCTTGGAGTGAACTATGAGGGATTGATCTTCACTTCCCATATTCTCTTCTCGAGCTGCTATCTGAGCTTCTTCTTGAGAACATTCTTCCCATAGTCTACTAAACTTGACTAACTTATTTTTGGCACAGATTCCTTGGATGAATGAATCCCATGACCTAGGGAGGCCATTCAGTGTTGTCATTACAATTTATGCATTCTCCACTTCTTCATCTACAACTTCTAGTTGTTCTTTGATCTGAGAGACCCTTTTGAAGTAAGACTGTATGGTCTCAGCATTCTGGATCTTTACATTCTTCAACTGATTCCTTAGAGTCATCTTCCGATTGATGTTCTTCCCTTCAAATAGTTTCGTTAGGGCATCAGACATAGTTTTAGGTGTCTTGAGAGAGGACACTTGTGGGATGAGGTGATCCTTGATAGAATCAGCAATGATTCTCTTTGCCATAACCAACTTCTTATTTTTTAAGGCCTTTACCTCATCTCCCTCTGGAACTGGAACCTCCTCACTGATATAGGAGTCCAACTCATTTTTTTCCAGGACCAGGGACATCCTATACTTCCAAGATCGAAAGTTATCAACTCCCTCAAGCTTGGTATGATGACACATCTTAACTAAGAACCTCAAATGGAAATACAAAATATTTAGATCTTACTAGGTAAAGATGTCGAATCTATATTTGGAGCTGAAATCCTGCAGAGTTGGTTCAGGAGCAAATTAGGGTTTTTCTTTTCTAGAGTTCTATCCAACCAATTGCTTTGAATTTTATCCCTAACTTCGATTTTAGGGAGGAGATCAATCCAGGCCTAGGCTCACTATGTTAAGAACCCGTGTCAACCCCCCTCTTTATTTTGTTGGTATATTTTGTCGGACGCATATGCTTTGTAAGCCGTCCAATTAGTATGATGTATTATCCCACATTCATGGGGAGTAAGTAATAGTTGTTAAGTTGTCTAGTTAATAGGTTTAATTTTCCCACATTCATGTGGAGTAATAGTTGTTTAGATTAGACTTAGTATATAAGTATGTGTTGAGGCTATTGAAAGCACGTAAGAGTTATTTTGTATTGAGCTTGCTTAAAGGAGGTTTCCCTCTCGAAGTGGCCTGCAATCAATAAAATATATTTTGTGCTCCAATATTTTTACATTCTCATTGTTTATTACAAGAGGTTCTCCACATCTAGTATCAGAGCACTTTCCTTGGCACAAGTGGGAATTTTTTTTTGTTTTAAAAAAAAGAGGGCAAAATTGGGCGACAACTTTCAGATCACTTTTTGAAAATTTTTGCATAGAATAAGAAGAATCAAGTTACATATCTGAATTCCTCTTTCAAAAATACACAGTTTCAAAAAAAATCATCTCATTTGGAGTCCTAAAAGTGGAGATATCGCGTATTTAAAATCAACAATTTTTTAGAATTTCAGTGACGGCCGCGAAAATTTTAGAGCGAAAATATTTTGATCGGGTGCCCATATTTCTATTTCGATTTCATGGGTAGAAGTAGAGTGGTTGTTCCAGTTCCGGAAATAGCCTATAATAGCGATTCTGAGCAATCTAGATCGGGTTATGCTCATTTTAAAAGTTTTCATCTCAAAATCCTAGCTCTAATTATGAGTTTTTGAGCATTGGGTGGAATTTCTGCCATATTTTTTCTGGCACTGTGATTATTGCAGTAGTTCTTCTTCTTGCAGCAGTATTTTTCATTCGGATCAGGGAATACACCCTATCCGCTTAACTGTGGGAAGTACTTGGGCATAGCCCTAAAACTCATTGTGACGAGTACCACAAGAACCCCGAAGTAGCTGGCCATTGAGAAGACCTGCCAAGCGAAAAGGGCAATGACCCCCACCAGATTGACTAGATTCTCATCTGTGATGAAAAACAAAGAGCTATCGTTTTTTTCCAAGCGGTTAGCATTTTTACCTACGCTGTGAAGTGAGGGGTACTGCCTCAATACTCAAGCTTGAGACAGCCTTGGTGGTCGAGTGACTACCTTTGAACCAATAGGAAGCTGATTATACCTGGGGTCCATCTCTATTTACAATTGATAACGTGTAGAATTTTAGAATTGTCATAGATCATTTACTCCATTTCCTGTTGATAAAACACAGCTTCTAGCACCGCCACAGACCACAGATCAGTTCTTCATATATGTTTTTTAGCCATATCTTCCTTGATTTAGCTCTGTTTCCCTTGAAATTTCACTGTCACCCCTGTAATACCATTATGCATATTCCTTCATTGAGGACCCTATTCCCAATTTTACTTCCTCAAGGCTGAAATTCTATAGTTGTCAATTTTTAAAGTTTGTCATAACTTATCTGATTCTCACCTAATCATCTTCAAAATTTTCCACGGTGTTCGTTTTCCAATTCTGCTTCCTTGTCCGTCTCTGGCAAATTTTCCAATTCCTTCATCCCACCTCTGAAATTTACATTTTCTACTTTTTGTCCCTAAAATTGTGTCCAAAACCCTGTAAAACCCCAATTACCCCCCAAAATTTTCCCAAATAAAAAATCTTCTTTTCTAAAACCCTCTCCATTTTTGATTTTCTACCCATTACCTTATAAATAAATAAAAACATGCTTATGGTTGTTATCCGTGCCGGAGCAAATAAACAAATGGAAGACGAACTTCCCGCCATCAAGTCCAAACTTGAGGATCTAGATCAAAAATTTCTCGGCCTCAATCATCAGTATTCACCCATGGACAACCGCCACCAGCTTGAGTCTTCTGCAGACACTGGGTTCTCAGTGTTTAGCCACTACCGCGGGCTGAAGCTGGATTTTCCTCGCTTCATTGGTGATGATCCGACTGGATGGAGTTATAGGGCAGAACAATATTTCAGTCTGCATAACATTTTTGATTTCAATAAAGTCTCCCTTACATCCTTTCATTTGGAACATGAAGCACTTCAATGGTTCCGTTGGTACATCAAGGCTCATGTCGAGCAAAAATGGATAGAATTTTCCCAACTCCTCTTGTAGCGATTTGGTCCTAGTGCTTTTGATGACTTCACAGGAGCACTCACCAAACTTCACCAAACTGGCACTATGCGGGAGTATCAAACAGAATTTGAGAAACTTGCCAATCACACCAAGGGATTGCTTGATGCATTCTACCTTAGTTGTTTTATCAATGGTTTTAAGGATGCAATATACTCCGAGGTTAAAATGTTCTGCCCCTGCATAATGATGGAATCCCTCGGGTTGGCTAAGCTAGCAGAGGACAAGATCTGGGCTCAACAACTCTCCAAATCCACTCTTATTCCATTCAGCCCTATGGTTCCTCAAAGAACCCAAAATCTGCCAGCTCCTAGAACCACTCCTATCAAGCATTTGTCTGAAGCAGAGATACGGGAACATCGGGAAAAAGGGCTTTGTTATAATTGTGAAGAGAAATTTACCCGGGGACATAGATGTGTTGAACAAAAGCTCTATCTCTTGGATGTGGATTCTCCACCAGCACCTAATTTTTTTTATGATGCTCAGGATCCCATAGATGATGATGGTGACATTCAACAACTTCTTGCTCCAGAGGACCAACCAGAGATATCTCTCCATGCCTTAGCCAGAGTCACCACCCCACAAACTATGCGGGTAAGAGGGTTCTTAAAAAAACTCCCTCTTACAATACTCTTTGATTCTGGTAGCACTCACAACTTCATTGACCCGAGGATTGCCAAATAGGCTGATTGTTTCATCCATCCTTGCTCCAGCTTTGAAGTCATGATTTCCAATGGTGGCACCTTACCTTGCAAAGGGAAGTGTCATAATGTGCGCATATCTATGGGGGATTATAACTTGCGCTCTGACATGTTTGCCTTTCCCTTAGGCAGATGTGATGTGGTTTTGGGCGCTCAATGGTTACGCACACTTGGACCCATTTTATGGGATTTTGCTAAACTTTGGATGCAGTTTTCAATCAATGGTACCAAACACACATTGCGGGGCTTACAACCCCGGTCTCTCAGCCTCATCAGTTTGCATTGCATGGAAAAGCTTCTTAAGAAAAGTTCATAAGGTGTCATCACTCAGCTCCATTTCATTCAGATGCAACCTTCAGCAGTCTCAACTACTTTTTCCAAGCTCTTCACTCTTGAGCATGATGCTTACAACAATGGACTTGGGGTTGTCGTCTTTCAAGATGAACATCCCATTGCCTTCATCGACAAATGCACTTCTGAAAATAATTTATCCACCTCTACATATGAGAAGGAAATTATGACTATTATGCACACAGTACATAAGTGGTGGACATCCCTCTTAGAGAATCCTTTCAGCATCAACATTGATCACCAGAGTTTGAAATATTTCCTAGAACAATGGGTCTCATCCCCAACACAACAACAATGGGTTCTCAAACTCAGGGATTATGACTATAAGAAGGCTCAGGACAATCTTGTGGTGGATGCTCTTTTCCACACATTTGATGCCCATGTTTCTCTTTTAGTTATTTCTATGCCTCTTCCAACTTGGTTACAGTCTCTTCAGCAAGGCTATGTCAATGAATCCTCATTATCTGAAGTCATCCAATAGTTGGCCAGTAACCCTTCTGTGGTACCTTATTCCTCTTGGGATTGATTTTCTCTAAGATACAAGGGTCGTTTGGTGCTTCCCTAGAGCATAGACCTTAAACATGCAGTCTTTTATGAATTCCATGCTTCTCCATCGGCTGCGCACTCTAGGTTCATCAAAACATATGAGATGGCACACCGTAACTTCTTTTGGAAGGGGGTGCAACCTGAAATTCAACATATGGTTGCTGAATGTGTTCCTTTTCAGCACCACAAGGGTGAAACTACACTCCATCCATATATCACCTCTTCAATCACACAAATTTTCATGGCCCAGATATTCCTTCTTCATGGAATCCCTTATTCCATTGTCTCATACTGCAACACAACTTTCACAAGTCATTTTTGCCTCCCTGACCCCAAACTGCATATGAGTTCAGTGTATCACCCACCAATAGAGGGTTCGACTACAATTGTCAACAAATATTGGGAAACTTATCTTCGTTGTTTCATCTCTGAAGAACAACATTAGTGGGAATAGTGTCTCCCTCTCGTTGAATGGTGGTACAATAATTACTACCATACTGCATCTAAAATTACTCCATACGAAGCAATCTATGGTCACGCACCTCCAGTAATCCTCCCATCCACCCCCAAGAGTTCACCAGTTCAGGAAATTGACATTGTTCTTCGAAATCGACATCAGATTCTTCACCTCCTGCAGGACAATCTTCACTTGGCAAGAGCCCACATGAAACAACAGGCTGATCAACACCATTCTGAGCACACTTTTCAAGTTGGTGATATGGTTTTTCTTCATCTACAGCATTACAAGAAATCCCCCATGAAAGACAAAGGGCATCAAACACTCGCTCCAAATATCTCCGGCCCATATCTAGTTCTTCAAAAGATTGGGTATGTTGCTTATAAATTGGCACTTCCTCCTTCTCGCATTCAGCAAGTGATCGGTGCCAACATCAACGCACAAATTGTTTTACCAGAATCGGTTACTGAAGGATCCATCTTTTGAAGTCGGAGGCCATCCTCAATAAGCGCACTTGTCATCTTCTCTCTTGGTCCATCACAAAGGTCTTCAATTCAGTGGCCTAGCATGCAACCAGAGGATGCTACATGGGAACCCCTCCTTCAGATTCAGCAGCTATTTCCACATCTAAAGCTTTGAGGACAAAGATTTTTTTAAGAGGGAGGGGATGTTAAGATCCCGTTTCAACCCCCCTCTTTATTTTGTTGGTATATTTTGTCGGACGCATATGCTTTGTAAGCCACCCAATTAGTATGATGTATTCTCCCACATTCATGGGGAGTAAGTAATAGTTGTTAAGTCGAACAGTTAATAGGTTTCATTATCCCACATTCATGTGGAGTAATATTTGTTTAGATTAGACTTAATATATAAGTATGTGTTGAGGCTATTGAAAGCACGGAAGAGTTATTTTGTATTGAGCTTGCTCAAAGGAGGTTTCCCCTTGAAGTGGCCTGCGATAAATAAAATATCTTTTTTGCTCCAATATTTTTGCATTCTCATTGTTTATTGCAGGAGGTTCTCCACACACTGAAAAATTCCTCTTCTGTGAAAAGCCCTAATTTCCGGTAGCAGTGTTGGGTCTAAAACTGAAAAAACTCAGAATTGGATTCTGCGTCGAGAAAAAGATGCACCCTAGGGAGGAGAGTTATTCGAACCTTCTTTTGCTGAAAATCTATGGAGAGAGATCCACAAAGTAGGAAGCCCTAGTTCCCGTAGTTGCACAGTGTCTTCTTCTTACGTTAGCTCTGATACCATGTTATATTTTTAACATTAAGCTAGCATAACATTAGGATCTTTAACTAAGAGAACAATAAGCACAACAATCAAACACAAGAGACAATGAACACAGTTTTTTTCCTCGGGGAAACCATAAATGGAGAAAACCCCACAACTTCCTTAGAGATAGAATCAACACCAAAGTAAGACCCAAAATAGTAAGTGATCTCCCGACAGCAGCAACCTTCTTTCTATCTAGCCCCAATGTGTTCTCCTTCCTCAACTATGCGCTACACTTGAGTGTGTGTGAGATGTGTCCTAAATAGAGAGTCCAACTCTCTATTTATACTAATCCCTACATGACTAAAACCCTACTAGGGCCTACCTCTCTAGGAGAGTCTAATAACCCTAGTGCCCCAGAACTATGGGGACTTTAACCCTTCGACAATAGGAGGGTTACCCACAATGAATTAACATGACTTGTTTACAATATAGATCCTCCCAATAGTAGCATCGGGGCATGACATGACACAAGTACATCTCGGAATAAACATCGGGTTACAATAGATAAGAAATACAAGTGAGTACATTCCGAAGTTACAATTACATCAACATTGCGAAGTGACATTTTCCCCAATCCCCCATGTATTTAACCAAGATATGAAATCTTTATTAAAAAATTTCTTGTACATTAGGTACCTATGGCATAGATATGTTCTCAATGGGGGAAAGACCGACTTCAATGAGGAGAATGGGCTAAGGTATATTTCTTTTAATTTTAATGTTGTATGTTATAAAATGATTCTATATTTTATTAATCCTTCTCTAAGATTCTATGGAGAGGTTGTAGCCCCAAACTTCACACCCATACAAGGGAATGGGAGTAATGAGTCTTTTAAAGATGATTTTCTTTTTATCTCACATCACAGGGTTTACTAACTTACAATTGTTTTCAAGAACGAAATAAGCTTTCAACCCTTCGTTGATACTTTTATCAATTCTATAGTTATAGTAAGCTTTTGATGGATATCAATACCAAGATATTTGTCGGAAGTGACTTCCTTCAAGTTTATATTATCATACAAAAATGGAGAGAAGTGACCTTATTAGAGTTTATCAACACAACTTTTGTTTTGTTGGTATTGATGGTGATGCCCATGCTAGAAAAAAAAAATCCTTGAAAATTCTTAATTGCTTATCAAGATCAAAGGGGCATCTTTCCATAAGAAAAATATCATAGGCATAAAGAAGGAGGATTATGACAATATGTAGGAACATCATGCGAGTGCATCCTGCTTCTATTAAATAACCTTAGCTTATCAATGTATATACCAAAAAGGGTAGAGGAGAGGAGACATCCTTGATTAACTCCTATATTATAATTGATATCTTCTAACCAATTCTCAATGTTCTTAAAATTGGAAACGACATTCTTGTACAACCTTATTGTGGTGGATTTCAGCTCAAAAGCTACATTTAACTCTTCTAATATTTTCCATATATTATTTCTAGGCAGTGTATTGAAATATTTCTTAAAGTCCACAAATAAGACAAGGATATAGAACATATCATTGTGAAATTCCTCTGTAATGATGATGAGAGTAATGAGGTGGTCTATGGTGGAGTGATTCGTTCTAAAAATGGATTTCCCTTTATCTATTTTAAAATTTATTTTCGAGTCATGTGTTGATCTTACTTTCCAACATAATACCATATAACTTCTAAGAGAGGGTTAATCATAATGGTCCTAAAATTATAGGGGTTATTTTTATCATTTCTTTTAAGTATGGGTGCAATAAGGCTATGAGTCCAAGGTTTAGGGAAGCCTTGGTTTCCTTCTATATTGAGGAGCTTGTGGATGTGGGGGATGAGTACAGACCCTCAAATTTTTAGTATTTTAACTTAGTATCCTTTAATGTCCTTAGATTTCCCATTCATGAGGTGCTTAATCCAAAAATATATATCTTCTAAAGAAAAAAACTCTTCCATAAAAGTGGTTAAATGATGTCTATGACATCATTTGATTAATACAACTTCTTAAGATAGGAGTTTCAATCCTTCAACACAATCATATTCTTCTCTTTAGCTTTATGAGTTAGAATTTGTCACCCAAATTTCTTAGGATCCATCTTAGCGATGTGTAAAACACTCTCTTATTATTTATATAGGTCCTTTTCTTTCTTTTAATGAGGGAACTATACATATTTATCTTGTCAACTTTTAGAGACTCCTCAATAACTTCTTTTATTTCTCTTCTTGCGATTTTACATTATTTTTCATACCAAGGGTTGGTTATTCTATTTCTATTTTTATACGACACTTCAATAGAGAACATGTTAATGCAAGAGGAGAGGGTTGTAGAGAAACTACGATAAAGGTTTTCTGTATTGCCCCTCCTAGATAGAGGAAACATATTATTATTTAAATCATTTTGAAAAGGATCAAATTTACTTTTGTTGAAGATCAATTTTACTATGGGACTACTATGCATAAAATAGTTTAGAGTTACAATTAAAGGTATACATAGTTAAGCACACTACTTCCAAGCCCATGAATGCAAGTCATTCAACAAAAAATAGGTCATTTTTTAAGATAGTTGCAAATAATTAGGTCTTGAGCACTATAAATTTCAATTAACTCAAACCCAAACAATTCCCCACCTAAATCTTTAGAGCTTCTTTTGTAATTGCTAGCTAAAACAAAATGTTTGTGTAACTATAAATTAGAAAAAATATTAAAAATATTTAAAAGATATATATTTATATATATTATGAGTAATTATCTTAATAATTAATACTTCGTAAATATTAATACCATCACTATAGTATTTTAAAAAAATAATTATTAAATTAATTTTACAAAATATAAATATAAATAATTTTATTCAATATTAAACCAATATCTATATAAAAGTAATTTTAAAAGACATTTCTCAAGAATGGAAAAAAGTTGATGCCATAATTTTAAATATCTCAATGAAGATTACAATAAGAATCATTGTAATATGGAAATGACCAAACAGTGGATGCCATAATTTTAAATATCTCAATGAAGATTATAATAAGAATCATTGTAATATGGAAACGACCAAACAATTTGCATTTAAACAATAGTAAATGTTAACTGTCAACTTACTTTTTAAGTAACATGGGAAAATTATTTTCTTTTAAATGTTAGAGTGCATTATTATTATTACAATGTCATATTAAAAATAAACTCTTAAAATGTATCTAGTGAAATCTATTTTTTTAAAAGTTTGAATTTTTATATTAAAAAAAAATTATTATATTAGTGTGATTAAATAAGATTCTAATATATATGAAAATAAATAAAGGTATTTTTTAAGCTAAGATAAATTATATTAATTATTGAAATATAATATAGAGGTGGTAAGGGACATGTGAAAAAATTATTCATAGTTTTGATTATCGAACACATACTATAAAAATGGTTTAATATGACTTAGGCATAATTAAGATATATAAACAAGAGATTTTCAAGATGAATAAAACTAGGAAGTATTGTCATTATCAGAAATAAGGATTATTGGAACTTTCCTCTCACTCAATGGTTGAGGATATGTAGTTTAAAACTCTAGTCTAGTGGTAACCTTAAACAATATGTTGAGCTTTATGTCTAGGTTCCTTTTCTACTACTTAATATTCCATTTCATATCCTATATCTCTTCCATTTTGACTAGAAGCTGAATTTGCTCATCCTTTGCATCCAAGAGCACCTTTCCTAGAAGAGATATGATTTCCAACATAGAGTGATGGTTTTCTGATATTTGGTGTCATAGGTACGGTAGGTCCCTAGTTCAAAGACCCGCAAATCCATGTTCATTACAATTTCTTCATCTTAGGTATCGTCTTTCTCTATTTTGACCCATTCTTATCCCCAAGAATTCTATTTGAATATGAGTCATGGTTGTGAGGAGATAAGTAGTCTTGTCATGGGGTCTTCACTCAGTGAAACTATGTCATAGTTCTTTCGTTCATGCAATATTAAAGAATCCCCCTAATTTCACTAGTTATTGAAAAATGCCTCCCAATATCCTTTTGTGGAGCCCCCATCCAAATACATATTTCCAATTAAAAAAACCATATTTTCTGAGATATTGCCTATTTTTACTAGATTCCCCATTTAATATCCCCCATAGAATACTCCCCACGCCCCAATACCTACAATATATTGACCTTAGTTTTCATAATTAAAAAACCCCCCTTTATGAATGAACGTGATAAGATATTGGTCAACAAGGTGAATCCCCCGCGAGCCTTTTCATCCCTAGCTTCTATTACCATATTTTTGGTCTATGATACTTAGTAAACAAAGTGTTTCCAATATCCTCTTCATGTTTGGAAATTTCTATTAAATTTATTGCTTACCCTCATCAAGTTTCCTATCCTCTTCGCAAGTTTGCAATCCTAGCCTAGGCCTTTAGCTGGCCCAACGTCATCTTGGAGTTACCACCATTATGGAGTATTTGATATTGTAATAAAATTGTAACACCCCAGTTTTGACCCCATTTGCATTAAAAATGTATATGATGTATATATTGTAATTAATCATGGTTTGGAGCTAAAGGAAAAAGCCTAACCATCGATTTTAACGTTTTTATGTTTTGGCGATTAAAATCGTTGCTAATGGTATTTCGTGTTAGCTGGAACATTATAATTTTGGCATCATGTAAATATGCATTTTAATTAAAAAACCTAGAACCAACTATGTCAATGCAACAAATAATGAGATGGGGGCATGATTTTCTAAGGATAAGGGGGGGGG
>LPNX010763109.1:0-137612 GCA_001517045.1 Pseudotsuga menziesii
CACTTCACCGTGAATGCTGGACCAATCTCTCTTGGTCATGACACTTAGTGTCTTTGGTCTATTCCAGACCTTTAAACCATGGAGTCTCTCCACATGGTTTGTCTCGGCTGTTAGGAATCCCCCGTCTTACTAGCACCTTTTTCATTACCGCTCATTCTGAGCTTTCCAGGACAGTCACATATCCGCATGCACCCCTAGGATGCTCCCATAGTCCTCGCTTCCAGCGATACCTATATCCAAACATTGAATAGATTCACATGTTTAGTTTATTCACATCAGTTTTATCTTGTTCTCGAGATAAATATCATAACCAATCATATACACATGTATTTTCATAAGCAAAATAATCCAATACTTATCTGTATTGCGCCCTTCCTCGTTCACCCACAGGATCCTGCTTCGCTTTGCAAGCCTTGGGATTGCCTATGGACTTAGATGTTAGGTCAGCACACAGGCTACCCCACAACATCAAATAATTAATGTCCAGCCAGTACCTCCTCATGTCAACTAGGATTGGAACTTTAACATGACCATTTCTAGGTATAGGATCTACTATGGATCCCCAGGAATATAACAACCCAACATACACTTATACCAACATACACTTATATAAACAATAACCCTTACTCCGCAACCCCTCACAACAACCATTTACCATTTTACCTTTTGCTTTTTACCTTTAGCTTGTCAACACAAGCAGCACAAGCAATGCAAGCAAACTCATTAGCGTTATTGCTCAAAAAATGTAATCACATTTCTCATCATTCACTATCAAGTATTGAGACACCAGGAGTGCGCCCACTCCCTAGGGTGTAATCAATATTGAAAACCCTTTCATGACTCAACATCGGGAAAGTGTGCACCCTTCTCCGGTGTGTGCCATGTAGGCCCTATTCATACTCAAGCGTTCAGTCATCATGGAAATAAAATCAAACATGTTCTGCATATGGAATTTTAATAATTAAACATGCATATTCTTAGCAAGGGTCACAGAACATTTATCCATTTGCCGTCGCAATATGCCTTTGTTAAGGAGGAATGGAGGATCCTTTCTTGAGTTAACAGTCCCTCAGTTAGCCACCCAATCTCCTTTTTATATTTCACATTCACACATGTCTTACCGACATAATTTATACCATCTCACTCATGTTACTACCGAACATGCAGTGCAGATGAGACATTTCCAAAATGTCCAATGGCGTTTCACCCGAAACCCATTTCCAAGGGAAACCTTCCCATGAAGTTTGGCTCTTGCAGGTCATCATACATGATCTTCCTGCAGTGTGTACCCCTGACACATTCATCAAATAGCCAAACAGTCAATCATTACTTGAGACCACAATCCAAATTGATCGTTCCATAACCAAGCAATGACACTAGCAATCAAATTCAATAAGAATTTGCAATTCTATCTACTATAGAAATTGACTTGCTCATTTGTGGGTCTCTTGTAAGTAGCATTACTATACCCATTATAATTTTTATGCTTACTATCATAACATGATTACCCACTTACCATGCGTCCCTCCTGAAACAATCTTATACAAGCCAACAATGATTAGTAGTCGTTAGCACTTTCTTAAATCCGAAATCCACAATTCAAATTTAACAACCCATTATACATATCAACTATTTTCACAACCATGAGACTTCTTCTCATAAATGGTAGATTCTGGCATTGGTCAGGGTCTTACCTCTTAATGCCATGCTCGAATAATCTACCTGAAACATGAGTTTCAATCAACCAAACACAATCTTATGCAAGTCAACAGTGGCTAGTGGTTGTCAGCAATTTCTCAAATCCGAAATTCACAATTCGAATTTTAACAACCTATTATGCATATCATATGGTAGATTCTGGCATTGGTCAGGATCTTACCTCTCACTGCCATGCTTGAAATAATCTACCTGAAACATAAGCTTCAAACATCCAAACACAAGCTTATGTAAGCCAATAGTGGTTAGTGGTTGTCAGCAATTTCTCAAATCCGAAATTCACAATTCAAATTTTAACAACCTATTATGCATATCATATGGTAGATTCTGGCATTGGTCAAGGTCTTACCTCTCAATGCCATTCTCAAATTAATCTACTTGAAACATGAGCTTCAATCAACCAACACTTGGTAAGTCTGGATGCATATAATTTTTCATTGCTACAACCATCACTGAAGCATTTTCAGAATTTATAAAATTCAAATACTTCCAGCTGTTAGTCACATCAATGTCATCAAAGATCATTTACGTCATACAATCGTTATCATATTAATATTTGCAAGGTATAGTCATATCATTCATGCAATTAAATGAAGGTTTAGATACCCTTACTTCACAGGCGTATCATTCATACCACCTTGCTCTTCAATAGAGCATTTCCGGCAGCCAACTGATCATGACTATCCTGCATTCATAACAACCTCTGAAATGATTCCTGAATTATCATCAATTCACCATTTCAGTCATTAGTTAGTCCGCATATCACATGCATTCATCTCAATGCATTCAGTCATTCACACCCTTCATAGGCATACATCCCTTGCATGACTACAAGGTTCATAAAATCTTTCCAATGCCTATCCATTCGTGCTATCTTGCATTCATCAACAGATATAGGCATGAAACATTTTTACATTCCAATATTCACATGGTATGAGGTCTCTTACCTGTACCAATCCATGGAATTTGTCATAAGCAACTCTTACCTGCATGGGTCATACTTACGCCCTTGCCATGACCACTTTGGTTGGTCCTTTGCAGGAGATTGTAGAATTGGCTCACCAAATTTTATCCTGGACTTGTTGCTGTACCCCTTCTCCATAGGGTTGCTGGTCTCATTCATCAGCATCAGCAACATATTCATCCGGGTCCATGTCATTGTTGGTTTCGTCACTAATGCCAACATCAAAGCACTGATTATCATTAGTGGTTCATTATAATTATATAATTTCTAATATTCTTACCAACATGCAATATCCTATGCATGCAATACATATCCTCATGCATTTCAAGCATAAACTTAGTAAATGTAGAAAACTTCCCTTTCAAATCCCTAATCCTTGCATGGAATTCCTCTTCCACGCAACAGCTGGTTGACTTCACAGTCCTTGCTACTTCTGGCATGCAATTGTCCAGATTTTTCCATTTGATAGCAGCGGCCATCATTAGCACTTTGCTGCTTCATGCTCAGATTCTAGTCACTTATCCTTGTTCCTTTCTGGATAAGCTTTCCAACGCCTATTCACATGCGTCATTCCGACCTCGGGTGTAAAAACCACACCACTTCTAACAATGAGGGCTTTCACCAAATCTTTGCATTCTTATTACACCACTGCATTTTGGACTGGGTGCCATCTTCAGCCAACTTAAGCCACCTGTAAACCACTGAGAACAGCTGAAAATCCCACTGGAAAGTAGTCAAAATCTGCTGGAGATCCCACTGAAAACCACTGAGAAATCCCCTTTGAAAAACTCAATTCTCTTTGTGCAGAATCGGATCTCAAACCACTAATCCTTCCGCAATGGCGGCTCTGGGAAGGCTTTCGCCTTCTGCAACGACGGCTCTCGGAATGCTTTCAGCTTCCACAATGGTGGCTCTTGGAAGGCTTTCCCCTTCCGTAACGGCGTCAGCATCCTTTCTAGTCGGAAGCCGAAATGCTTTCGCTTCCGCAACGGCGGACGCTCATTCACTTTCTTCTTCCGGCAATCAATATTTTCGTTATTTAGAAAAATTTCAAACTTTCTTTTACCGCGTCGGCTGTCGGCGGTCTTTCTACATCGGAAGCCAAATGACGTTGGCTTCTGCAATGACGGAACATGAAACGCTTTTACCTCCGATGAGTGAACTGACTTTTTTCCTTAGAAAATTTTTCAACTTTCTTTCTTTACGTTGGAGGCCTTACCCGTCGATCGGGAAGTTGTTTCTCCGTCCGCAACGGCAGATGCCAAATCATTTCTCCATCTGCAACGACGGCACGCAGAAACTTATCTTCTTCCGACGGCGGTCTTTCTTCGTCGGACGACTTACCGCAACGGCAGCAATCATTCCCCTTTTTCCGTCGACGATTTCATACTTAGACAAATTTTTCAAAATTTGTCTTTCTTCTTTCCGCCGAACATAGCACCTGTCGGTGGTTGGACCACTTTTCGTCGGATGCTTAGTTGCTTCTTCTTCCGCAATGGCGGACGCAAAACCCTTTCTTCTTCCGCACCGGTGGACACTTAGGCAATTTTCGTGGCTTTCTCCAAACTATTCCGGCGTCGGCGGTCTTTACCATCGGAAGCTTTAGAGCTTTTCACTTCCGCAGAATCCGCGTCTGAATCCCTTCCGCAGCCGCAATGGTGGCGCACAAACCACTTTCTCTTCCGATTGGCGGCCGTTTAATTTTTTTTTTCAACTTGCGGCGTCGGCAGCTCTTCCACATCGGAAGCCAAATGACTTTGGCTTCCGCAACGGCAGCTCACCAAAGACAAACTTCTTCCAATCAGCCATGGACACTTAGAAAATTTCCGCGATTTTCTTCTGCACTGCCGGCAATCGGATGACTTTTCCGTCGGGCGTCGAATCGTTTCTCCATCCGCAACGGCGGCACGCAGAGCCTTATCTTCTTCTGACGACAATCTTTTCTCATTGGAAGACTTGTTCCTTTGGCTTCCGTAACAGCGGAACACCAACCTGAACTTCTTCCGATTGGAAGCTCTTCCACTACGGCGGACGGGAGATTTCCAACTCTTCCGCAACATCAGAAATCCTTTCACATCGGAAGCCAAATGACTTTGGCTTCCGCAACGGTGGACTGGAAACCGCTTTCTCTTCCGCAACGTCGGAAGTCGGAACCACTAAACCCTCCTATGACTTGACTGTCAACACTTAGGCAATATTTTGGAAGTTTGTTGTCATCCATTACTGATCCCTGCTGGGCAGAAGGCAATTCCACCCTCTGTCAGTTGCTCCATCTTGGCCCATAGAGGCCCATTGTTGCAACCTTAGCTCTGATACCATTCTGTCACGTCCCCATCCCTCGGACCGGCGAAGAGGACGCGACCCCACCAAGCATATGGGAAAACAGCCCCATGAACATAAAGAAAGGAGATCAATGCTAAAATTAAAATCTTAAACATAATAGAAATGCTAAACGTACAAGCATACACAGATGCATAAATCTTCAATCATACAGCGGAAGTAAACATACATTCCAACATTAATCATGTTCATCCTAATTCATTTGAAATTACTATAGAAATTGCAGAGATGAAGTAACCAGCAGCACTTATCTTTTGATGAAGAACTTGCCCCGCAACCAGCTACGTCGCTGCAACGTTCCACCCAACCATAAGCTAGTGTGCTCATCAATCTCTCAGCAACGCTACCACCCCCGAGCTGGGCATGATTCCTCAAGGACTAAGGGTCAATTGCAGGCTTACACATAGCCAAGGGGACACCAAACAGCTAAACCAGCACTGCTGGGTTTACCAGGCCTTCCACAACTGGCCAAGCCAGCACAGTCCGAAGACCAACCACTGCTTACATGCAGCAAAACCATCCCTTCACATCCCTATGAAGAAGGCAAAGACAATCGGTGGCAGTCCCAAACCAAAGGTAAGACACAGCCCAAGCCTACAAGGCAACTCAGAGTTGTTCTTGGCCCTAAAATGGCCAAAACAACTCAGCTGCAACACCCAAACCAGGGTATATCAGCAGCCCAAACACACAATAAATGATAGTTGCATTCCACAGTTCCAAATAGGGAAAACTCGGCCAACGACGCACACAATTCCTCAATGCAGACATTGAGGAAAGTTACACATCCACAGTCCAAAGTGGAAGAAGAAATTGGACTCACAACATCATCCCCAAATCATGGGAAAACAACAGCAACCCAAAACATACACAGCAACTCACTCACGACATGGGAAAAACGCCCCAAAAGTCTGTGCGTGAGTGCAACCTGCACCCAACCGCAACACACAGAGGAAAACAAAATGCACGGCCGTAAATCAGTAAGGAAAACTCACACACACAGTCCCTTAGCGCGAAATAGCTCCTGCACCCGAGAATCCCAAGCGACAGCCACGATTTCTCTTGTTCCCGGCGTGGGCAAAACCAATGCAGAGTCCCTGCGCGTGAACATGAACAGACCACGACCCTGCGCGCAAGCAGGAAACATACCACAAAGAAGATGGCAGTGGTGGGGAAGGCCAAGCGCATGAGGAAGATGATCCGACATGGAAAGAGTGCGTGAGGGGAAGAACGGACAGTCATGGGTGGAGTGGGCGTGTGGGCAAGGGACTGACAGTCCTCCACAGCCACTACCACTTTAGCAATAACTGTCCCAACCACCAGCAGCCATAACTGCTCAACTACCCAACAGAACATTAAAGAGGTTGGATGAGACAAGAAAGGTGGCAACACATGGGTTTTTCCCCCATAAACCAAGGTTTGACATCCCCCATCCCTTATCCTTTGGAACCATGCCCTTTTCATTCAACGTTGCACTGTCGTAGCTGGTTGTGGTTTATTTTATTTGATGTGCGTGTTTACATGATGCCACATTATAGTGTGCCGGTTAGCACGATATACCATCGGCAACTATCCCCATTGCCGAAACATACACAACCAAATCGATGGTGGGCCTTTTTCCTTTAGTTCCTCACCATGATTAATTACATTATATACATCATGCGAACAGGGTCAAAACCGGGGATGTTACAATGAGGGTTGCATTTATAGATGGCCAAGTCCTCATGTGGCCAAAAGGAAAGACTATTGATGATGCAGTAATGATTGGGGAACAAGAGGGAGGTCTATACAAATTGAAGGGCCAACCAGAACAAGCTTTGGTTCATGACTCAGTAGAACCAAATGAACTTTGGCATAGAAGGCTTGCACATGTGCATTACAGAGCACTACCACTTGCAAGAAAAGCTGTTGAAGGTCTTCCAGAAATTCAGGCAAAACATGATGGTGTCTGCAAAGGATGTGCGAAAGGAAAAAACACAAAGAAGACATTTCCAAGTAGCGAGAGCAATGCAAAAGGAATCTTGGAAATCATCCACTCCGACGTATGCGGTCCGATGTCATCCAGTTCATTAAGCGGGTATGTATACTATGTTTCTTTTATTGATGATTTTTCTAGGAAGACATGGATATACTTCTTGAAGAGCAGAGATGAAGTATTCAGGAAGTTCAAGGAATTCAAAGCCTTGATCGAGAACCATACAGAAAAGAAGATCAAAACCTTTCAATCATATAATGGTGGAGATTTCACATCAAATGAATTCAAAGCATTATGCAAAGATTCAGGGATTAAGAGGGAGTTAACTACTCCATATAATCCACAACAAGATGGGGTTGCAAAAAGGAAGAATAAAATGATCATGGAAGTTGCAAGGGCCATGCTTCATGATCAAGATCTTCCCATGCATCTATGGGTAGAAGCTTCCAGAACAACGGTGTATGTATAGAACTATACTCCACATAGAGTACTTGAGAACAAGACACCTGAAGAAGTCTTTTTCGGCAATAAACCAGAAGTCATCCATCTCAGAATATTCATCTATCCAGTGTACATACACATTCTGAAAGAAAAGAGGACAAAGTTAGATCCTTCAGGAAGGAAGGGTATATTCGTGGGATACTTTGAAAGCTCGAAAGCTTACAGAATATACTTCCCAGGATTCAAGAAGATCAACATCAGCAGGGACATAACATTTGATGAAAACTCAACTTACAACAAATCTAAAGGGAATATTTATCCGCTTACACAAATAATATTACCAAAAGACTTGGAATATTAAATAAGCCATAATAACATATAAATTGATGATAGAATTGATATGATGATAGATTACAAAGTGAGTGCCATATATATATATATATATATTAATCGTAAAGGCACTTTGGATACTATCCATGAAAGGATGCGTCATTTCAGGATTGTTTACTAATAACTATTTATTAATTATTAATTATTAATATCAATATGTATTATTATTAATAATTCATATATATATATATATATATATATATATATATATTGTTTGTTGATATTTTTTAAGTATTGTTCTAACTCGTCCACTATTGTTTGTAGCTGTGTCTTCATTTCCAAATATGTAGTAGCCATTGTTTGTGACTATGTTTCTACTTCACTTTTGTCTTCGTTTCTTCTAGAAGGGTAGATACAAAAGCTTTAATAATTCTCAATATATCTCTTTTGGAAAAAAAAAATTTCGACTATTTCTTGTTAGGTCAAATAGCCTTTCTTTTTTCCTAAAATAATTATTTTTTTAATAAAATAATAATAATAATAATAATTTTTAAACTTAAGTTATATAAAATAATATATAACCTTCCAAATTTGAGTCCTTAACATTTATTTTTTTCCAATACTTTTGTAAAATGCAAGTAGATTGGGTGGTTGGGAGGAATACGTGTTACCTTGTCCACCTAGGTTCAAATCCCACTTGCTTCTTTGTAGTTATTATTATGCACTTTTTTATATTCAAACCCAAACCCTACTTTAAGAAACCAGTGTGGTTTCACTTTTACCCTCTTTTCTTTTTTTAACTTTTATCTTTTCTTTTTTAACCTTCTTTTTTCTTCGTTCTCTTTTTTTTTATACTTTTTTTTCACTTTTTTTTTAACTCTCTTTTTTTGGCGGGGAGTTACTTTTACCCTTTTCTTATTTTATTTTTTAAGGACAAAGTCCTATTTTTTTGGGAAACCCAAAAATTCAGAGAAACCCTGGGTGATGGCTAAAAGCCAAAAATATGGCCAAAGGCCGGGATCTAGCCAATGAGGCTCTGATACCACTTGAAGCGAATATTTATCCACTTACACAAATAATATTACCAAAAGACTTGGAATATTAAATAAGTCATAATAATATATAAATTGATGATAGAATTGATATGACGATAGATTACAAAGTGAGTGCCATATATATATTAATCGTAAAGGCACTTTGGATACTATCCATGAAATGATGCATCATTTCAGGATTGTTTACTAATAACTATTTATTAATTATTAATTATAATTATTAATTATTAATATCAATATGTATTAATATTAATATTTCATATTGATATATATATATATATATATATATATATATATANTATGGGGATCCAGAAGAAAATCACAGAGAAATGAAAAGAACTAGGTCCTGCTCTAGTTATGTAGCCTTATTATGTGACTTCATCGATAAATAACCTTCCAACTATGAAAAAACAATAGAAAGGAAAGAATGGAAGGATGCTATGATCGAAGAGTATCAATTGATCATGAAGAATGATGTCTGGGATGTTGTCCCTAGACCAAAGGGGAAGTTTATTGTAACTTCCAAATGGATCTACAAGATCAAGCATGCTGCAGACGGAAGCATAGAAAAATATAAAGCAAGATTTGTGGCTTGTGGCTTCTCCCAGAAAGAAGGAATAGATTATGAAGATACTTTTGCACTTGTAGCCAGATACACTTCCATCAGATCAGTACTTGCTCTGGATGCAGTAATGAAATGGAAGATACACCAGATGGATGTCAAGACTGCTTTCTTGAATGGTGTAGTAGAATAGGAAGTGTATGTGGAGCAGCCAGTCGGTTTTGAGACACATGACAGGGAGACTCATGTGTGTAAATTGAAGAAATCCCTGTACAGTTTGAAACAGGCACCTAGGACATGGTACAACAGAATTTATAGCTTCTTATCCAGTTTGGGCTTTACCAAAAGTAAAGCAGATTCCAACCTTTACTACAAGGTTGAAGATGGGAACCCAGTGATACTCATGTTGTATGTAGATGATATATTTGTAACAGGTATGGATGGGTTGATTGCAGATACAAAGAGGAAGCTTGCTGTTGAGTTCGAAATGAAGGACTTGGGTATGAAGCACTATTTTCTAGGCATGGAGGTGTTCAGAATGCGGATGGAATCTCCCTCGGATAAGGGAAGTATGCAGTAGATATCCTGAAGAGGTTCGGGATGATGGACTGCAAGGCCATGACCACACCCATGGCATCGAATCTGAAGCTTCCAAGTGATGCTTCATTAGAGACGGTTGATGCTACAATATATCATCAGATGATTGGGTCCTTGATGTACTTGACGAATACGAGACCAGAGATTTTATTTGTTGTGAACACCTTGAGCCAGTTCCTGATGGATCTGAGACATGTTCACTTGATTGCTGCAAAGCATATTCTGAGGTACCTAAAGGGTACAGTTGATTATGGGCTCAAGTATGAGGAAAATCAGAAGATTAACCTAGAAGGTTATGTGGATTTAGATTGGGCAGGAAGTGCCATTGATAGGAAGAGCACTTCAGGGTGTTGCTTTAGTATGGGATTAGGGATGATCTCATGGTTTAGCAGGAAGCAATCCCGTGTGGCACTAAGTATAGCTGAAGCAAAGTATGTTGCAACTTGTTCAACTAGTTGTGAGGCAGTATGGCTGAGGAAACTACTATATGTTTTATTTGATCTCCAGTTAGATGCTACTTGTATATATTGCGACAACCAGAGTTGTGTGAAGTTGTCAGAGAACCCTGTGTTCCATGACAAGTCGAAGCATATTGAGATCAAATATCACTATATCAGGGATATGGTGTAGAGAGGAGCAGTGAAGCTCCAGTATGTTGCGATGGACGAGAAAATAGCTGATGTGTTAACCAAACCATTGGCCAGAGTGAATTTTGAGTACTTTAGGGAGAAGCTTAGTGTTCTCTAGATCGAGGTTCCCTCCAAGGGGAAGTGATGAGTCTGTGAGCCATTCTGACATGGTGAGAGGATTGGTTTCTTCCATGGTCAGATGTAAGTGTTGAGCTCTTCTTATGTGACTACGGGATGTGTTCATCTCACATGATCAGATATAAGTGCTGAAGGCCATTCTCTAGGAGAATGGAGGCACCTGGTTAGTTACCAGGAAATTGATTCAGTCTAGGACTGAAGCTCAGCTTAATGCTGAGAGGCCATTCTTTGGGAGAATAGAAGCACCTGGTCAGTTATCAGGAAATTGATTTAGTCCGGGACTGAAGCTCAACTTAGTGCTGAGAGGCCATTCTCTAGGAGAATGGAGGCACCTGGTCAGCTACTAGGAATTTGTTTCAGTCTAGGACTAACACTCAGCCTAGAGCTGAGAGCCATTCTGATGTGACTATGGGATGTGTTCATCTCTCATGATCAGATATAAGTGCAAAGCCTTTGTTACATGGTTGATGTGTTCATCCCATGGTAAGATATAAGTGTTGAGCCTTTCTTACATGGTTGATGTGTTCATCCCATAGTAAGATATAAGTGCTGAGCCTTTCTTACATGGTTGATTTGTTCATCCCATGGTCAGATGTGAGTGTCGAGCCTTTCTGACATGGTTGATGTGTTCATCCCATGGTTAGATGTGAGTGCCAGGCCTTTCTGGCATGGTTGATGTGTTCATCCCATGGTCAGATGTGAGTGCTAGACGTGCCTTTCTGACATGGTTGATGTGTTCATCCCATGGTTAGAGGTAAGTGCTGGGAGGGCCTTTCTGATTGGGTCAGATATAAGTGTTGAAGAAGATGAAGACCTACCTAGAGGCTAGGCCTACAACCAACATGAAAAAGGGCTGGCTCTGTAGAACTTCATGTGACGAGTAGAATTGAGATAACATATGTGATGATGACCAGTGATCATCTAGCAGTGATGATCCAGATCCAGATCCAGTGATGATCCAGATGACTTGAAGATGAAGATGACTTGAAGATGGAGATAACTTGATGATGATCCAGATGATACAGATAATAAGACTTGTGCTGATAAATTGTGTCGAGAGAATACCTTCCTAGTTAAGAGGGAGTGTTGATGTATTTGTAACTTCGGAATGTATTCACTTGTATATCTTATGTATTGTACCTCGATGTTTATTCCGGGAAGTATCTGTAATGTAATTGAGTCATGTCATGCCCCGATGTTCCTATCGGGAGATTCAATAATATAAACAAGTCATGTCAAGTTATAAAGTGTAACCCTCCTTATTGATCAAGGGTTAAAGTCCCTGTAGTTGTGGGCCCCTAGGGTTATTAAACTCTCCTAGAGAAGTTGGCCCTAGTGAGTTATTGTCAAGTCGGGAATTAGTATAAATAGAGAGGGATCCTCTCTATTTATCACACATTTCACTCACACTCAGTTGTAGTGCATAAATTAGAGAGAATAAGTTGTTGGGATAAGAGAGAGAGAGACTAGTACTGTTAGGAGATCATCTTACTGTTTTGGGGTTTTGCTTTTGGTGCTGATTCTATCTCTGAGGAAGTTCAGGGGTTTTCTCCTTTATAGTTTCCTCGAGGAAAATCTTTGTGTCTATTGTCTCTTGTGTTTGATTGCTGTACTTGTTATTCTCTTAGTTAAAGATTCTAAGATAATGCTAGCTTTAATGATAAAAATCTAACCCCTTGGACTGGATAGGCAATGTCATGGAACAATATTTTAAGTTTTAAGGTATTGCAGAGTGAGATATTTATAGCGAAGAGCTCTTCGAAGTGATCACAGGGATGCACCTGAACCTACAAGTTTTTAGTGGGATCCTTTGCACACATTATCTCCTGGACATGATTGATTGTAGTCTATGTACATAGTGGTTTGTTGGATGTGTCCCTGAAACTATTTAAGAAAATGCATCTGTGAAATGTGGTCTTATCAAATGCAATGATTGCAGGGTTTTCGAAAACCGGGTATGGGTAGAAGGCCTTGAAGCTTTTTAGACAAATGCAATTGGAAGGGATGATTATAGACGTGAAAACCTTTGTTAGTTTTATTCCTAGATGTGATGATATATCCCATCAGTTTTCCAGGGAATAGGGGAAGGTATGCAACATCATCTTCCTGCTTCAATATCATTTTTTTGCATCTTTAGGGCTGTCTTAGGAGTTGAAATCTCTAACCGACAAACAATAGAAGAGGGGCCTCCCTATCTCATTAGACTAATTCATTCCTTCATGATACAACTGATGTAGGTCTAAGCCTATAGAACCACTTAATTCCTCTATTAATATTCCATGTGTAAGCTAGAAGATCAGTTAATGAAGATACAATCTCAATGAATATTAAGCGAACATGGATTTGAAAATATCATGTCCACTCACAGACTGACACTGTTTCCATTTAGTAACAAAACCATGTAGTCACTTCAAACCCATGGGAACCAAAAGCATGTGACTTATATAACATTATCAAATAGATGCTAAATTTGATTCTATAGGTTCAAATCCCTGTCTTCAAATACAATATGTTTCCAGCTTATCTATGGTCATACTGCTATAGAAATCAACCTAAAGGGAAAACAATTACTTACAAGTCTTAGTTATTTTCCAAATCGCAATTATCCTTTACCCACTTGCATTAAACCTTAGATTTTCTCCATTTCTATCTCAATATTTTCTTTGGATGCTACAGGTACAAACCTTAACTATTTCATTTCTTCATACCCACCTTGTTGACACACCAACCTCAACTATCAACTCAATCGATGGTTCTCGTTCCTTTTGGCATCAATGGCTTCCATATCTATTCACATTCATCACAACTATTGATTTTGTGATCCAACGATCATCCTTCTCTTGACTATTCAACATTCAGTCTCCCTCTGATTGATCGACTCCGATCTTAGATGTTGATCTACCTTATTGACAATTAATGTTTATAGATATGGAAATGGATGTTTTTTTTTGGCATAACTTACAAATTTGACTACTGTGAATTACAGTCTTCTCTCAATTACTTAGAGACTAACATTGCTTCCGTTTTCACCTTCAATGAATGTATTTCCAATGAATCTTTAAATAGATTAATATTCCATCATTCAATGCACAAAAATTTATTCACCAACGAGTTCCCTTCTTTCGTTCTGCAAGGTTTTAAACATAGAACACGTCAATTTACATATAGTGAATACTGAAATGCACAAATCTTCTACATTTAATTGTCTCGAAACCAATACAAAATTCACTTTCCCATTATGATAGATTTATCCAATCTATCATCAATTCCACAATCATACGCAAGACTGGAATTATCACACAAGCACGCAAAATATAATTATCAGCATAAGAATGCTTTAATTACTTCCTATCAACAAAATCTATTTATTTATAGTCAACATCTCAATTATTCTCAAGACCGAGTTTGCACTAATTGGCCGCCTTATTCTCTGAGAATTACATGAAATATATAAGTGAGAGATCATGTATAGTGAGTGTGATCATTTTGCATGTAAATAAAACAATCCAACTATGATCGTTAAGAGACAAGGGGATACAGATAAAAGCAAAACAAAAAATGGGATTGAAGGTGATCTATTTCACAAAACTTATCGGACCCATAATTCCATCATAGTCTCAGATTCAATTAGGGGTTACAAATCCATTGATTTTGATATAACCACCACATAGAGAATATCCATAATGTCGATGTGTGTCTTAGTTCTCAAGATCATCCACGACATCTTTGTAGATGTTGTGCTTGTGGATTTTAAGTCTCAAACTTTTGATTCCATTTGCAAGCCCTCCCCAAGGTCTTTTTTCCCCTCATAACTTAGAGAAGTCTCTATATTTTATCCTTGGCCTCATTCTAAATATAGAGGAAATACCATGATATGCAAAACCATCATGTCATTTGATTTGTCATTCCAAGGAACTTGTAGTGGGCACATCAACTTGCTTAGGAATGCAAAAGGTTGGAAATATGTGTGAATTTATTGCATGAAGTAAAACACCTCTTATATGCAGTCCAAAGACAAGATAGCTTGCAGAATCCATAAAGCGACATGAACTCAGTTCACTGGAAGTGACACAAAGACAAAGTTATATACAACCCGGGAAACAAAAAGCTAGAGTGATACAAAAATGTAAAATGTCCCTTTTCCATTAATGTCAAAGGGGGAGAGAAGCCAAAAATGTGAGTGAGAGAGAAGCTAATTGAAGGACAAAATGAGTGAAGATGAAAAATGAAGAAGATCCCAATGAAAGGGGGAGCATTGATAAGGGATACTAATTGTGTTGACATCAATGACAAAGGGGGAGATTTTTGAATATATGTTGACATTGATGTAAAAGGTCAAAGATCAAATATTCAAGATGAATAAGCTAAACATTAATGTTCATGTCAAAGATCAAATATGGTTTAACAAAATGGAGAAGACAAGTTGAAAGATGGATAAGATGGATCAAAGGTGTCAAAAGATCAAAAGATGGACCAAAAGTTAAAACCTAAGAGGTCCAAGGACCATTATGACAATGGTCGCATTTGCGCACATATTTATGTACATAAAAGAACAATTGTAAATAACCATAAGTATGAGACTTATGAATTAAGAAAATTATGTGTACAAAAGTCCCACAAGTGTAGTGGAATTTGTGAGTCTTAAACTACTAAAATGAATTGCATAAATGGAATGCCGACACAAGCATTAAATTATTGGAGACATAATTCAGTGGGAAGATATCCAATGTAAACATACTTCACCAAGTGGACACATCTCTTAAAACAAAAAGATTATATATAAGCAAGAGATGGATGTGGTGAAGTAAGCTTGTAGAAGATGAAGATCTAACTGTTTCACAAGATTCGAAGGTTTTTCTTTTCAAGGTATCAATGGATTGTTGATCGCATATGAATAGATTTTTGAAGTGGAGCCGGAGTGTGAGATAAGCATCAATGGATGATTGGATACCGGTAGTTCAGATGCGAGAAGTGCTTACTCAGTGAAGACAAATATTATCTTCGCACATCATATTTTGTAGAAAGGTATGACATGGAAAAAAGTGAACATATTTTGAAGAAAGGTCTAAGGTGGAAGTATGTAGACGTATTTTGAAGAAAGATCTAATGTGGAAATACAAGAGATGGATGTGGTGAAGTAAGCTTGTAGAAGATAAAGATCTAAAAGATTATAAATAAGCAAGAGACGGATGTGGTGAAGTAAGCTTGTAGAAGATGAAGATCTAATTGTTTCACAAGATTTGAAGGTTTTTCTTTTCAAGGTATCGAAGGATTGTTGATCGCATATGAATATATTTTTGAAGCGGAGTTGGAGTGTGAGATGAGCATCAACGGATGATTGGATACCCATAGTTCAGATGTGAGAAGTGCTTACTCAGTGAAGACAAATATTATCTTCGCACATCATATTTTGTAGAAAGGTATGACATGGAAAGAAGTGAACATATTTTGAAGAAAGGTCTAAGGTGGAAGTATGCAGACGCATTTTGAAGAAAGATCTAATGTGGAAATACACAAACGTATTTTTGAAGAGAGGTCTAACACATATATTTAGGCGTAGACTTATGGAAGTAGACCTGGATTTCCTTACACAACTTCCTGAAGCAAATACAAAGAAAAAACAAAGGATTGTGATAGTTGTGTATTTTGAAGAGGAAGATAAAGATCTAAATTTTCTTGGGAAACTAGTTGATGCATATACACAGATGTAGATCAAAATAATTCAGTAGTTATAGATTTTGAAGGAAGAATATTTCTCTACTTTCCATACAACCACATTTCATATCAGGGAGGCATGATGGGAAAAGTATTAGGGGGATTAAACCTCCTTCTAGTGGCTGCTGGAGAATTATCAGGGTGCAACAACATCCTTTCTGTGGGTGTAGATAAAATTCATGGGATTACAATCTCCTTCCAGTGGGTGCTGGAGAACAAAAGAAAGTTGTAACTTCCACATCTAGAGAGCGTAGTTCTTCTGTAGATTGAAGCTTGAAGACACAATTCACAGTTTACACTACTTGAATGATATATGTCCAAGTGGGTGCTTACACACATAGAAGTTGTTGTAGATTGGTACCAGCGGACCACAAGTTGAACTTGAGACCAAGTGAACATATGAAATAAGTGGGTGCTCATTATAGGAGACAGTAATCTCCCATTGATGTATATATATACACACACACACACACACACACACACACACATTTGTTCTCATACATTTGTGTGGTGTCCTGTTTATTGGTGTGATTGTTCTAAATCTGAAAATATGCATATTTTGTACATTTCTGTGCAATTATTGATTCACCCCACCTTTTAGTAATAGTTTAATATGAACAAATTAAAGTATAGCACATTTCAAATTATTCCTCATATGTTAGTCAAAATTGAAATTGATCCATTACACACTACCCAAGTGCAATTGATAACTTCTTATTTGGATAAATCCTCTCCTTTTGTAGTTAATATATTCTTGTTTGGACACATCCTATCCTTGCAATTGTGATTCTCTATGACTCTCACTCCAAAGTGAAACCAGTTAAATTTTCTTGTCATAGCAAGAGTCGAAGCCACGAGCTCAATTTTCGAATAATTGTTATGAGATTGGAGTAAATAGAGAGAGTCCCAAACCTACTCCATCACTATTGTAGTTTTTAGGCCTTCCTCTATTTATATTCAAAGGATATGAATGAAACCCCATATTCATTCCCATTCTAGGAGGTAATGGATTATGAGGATCCATCAAAGCAGCAGGTCATTCTAGAGGATAATTATTTTTATTCGCATTGGCAACAAATAAAGATGAAGAAGGATTGTGTATGTAGCACAATGCATCAGGAGCTACAATGCCTCTTTGTGGTGTGTAGAATGGATTGGTGTTAAAAATAACATTTTTATTAACAACAACATCATTGAGATTCGTGGGGTTGTGGTGATGGAAATGGTCTTGGTATGTATGTAAGAATGTTGTCGGCTTTAAAGTATGATGGTTGGGGAAATATATGTTTAAATTCATAAATACTCTGCTATACTCTGCTTAATTCAACTTAAAAGCTTGGATTTCTCGAGGGGGATTGAACCATCCACCATCATGGGAGGAAAAAAAATTGTTGTTTTTCAACAAAACCCCGAAGATTTAAAGGCACGCAACACAAAATACAAATTTTTTTGAAAGATTAAACATATTTTTATCAAATTCCTCACAAAATACATAAAAAGATTTGTAAAGATTTTTTTTTATCACATATATAAAAAGATTTGGAAAAATTACATTTTTTTTATTAGATTCGGAAAAATTACATTTGTAAATATGTTGGTCCAAAAGAAGCCTTCTATAGGTAGAAAAGATAGGATCTGTAGGTTACACCAGCCTAGATCCAAATCCTAGGCTCTATCAAGCGCCGAGAGGGATCAAATCTCCCGAGGTGCAAACCTCCTTTAGTGCAATATTCGAGAAGAGGTTTGCACCTCGGGAGATTTGATCGCTCTCGGCGCTTGATAGAGCCTAGGATTTGGATCTAGGCTGGTTCCAGTCGTGGGCGGTGACACAAAATTAGAGTTTGATCAACATTGTAAGGAATAGGTTAACTTGAAAACACAGATATAATTATGAGGATTATCATGATGTACGTAATAAGTATTAAGGATTGAGAAAATTCCTTAATACTTATTACGTACATCATGAGCAAAGTTCCTTCTTCCATGAAGCTTATGATAATCCACAAGGACAAATGGTTGGGATATATTGTGATTCCAATTCATAATGTTTCTTCGTTTCCCAGGGTGATGTTGCAGTGCTTTCACTGAGAGATCTACATTCATAGGGCCATAGAGTATAGGATGAGGCTGTATTTTTATCTTTTTCTTTGGAAAACCATAAATGACTTGAAACAATGGGAGAAGGAATAGAATCAGATATAATTAACAAACTACAACCATGACATGGCATAGGACTATACTCTATAGTCATTATGCAGATGTTGGAATTGGGTATAACTGCCTAAGGACTATGAACAACATCCATTTTAATATGAATGCAAAACCTTCCATGTCTGAGGAATACTCGATGGCAGTGAGCTTGTTGTTTCTAACATAAAGAAACAAAGAAGCTAGAAATGGAATCTCCAGGGTGATACAAACTCCTAGAATTATCCTATATGGTTCCCTGCTTTCTCTCTTTCCAGAAACTTGTACAACATAGATATATACCCAACTTTCATATAGATTGTTTGAAATGAATAAAATTAATCTTTAAAAAATGATGATGGAATTAAAATATACATCCATTGTGAATATCATGTACATAATTTTGCACTCCATGTGGGACTTTTCATTTATGATATAATAGAAATGAAAGAAGTTGGATGAAACGACTAATAATAAGAATACTAAAGCCAACAATATTGTTGGCTATTGACAAGCTAGAGTGCGTGTTATAAAAATGACCCAGGTTCAAATTTCAAGCAGGTAAATTTGATGTTGAGACCAGGTGAGAGTTGCTGAAACCTTGATAGCCATGGATTTTCGAAGTTTGGTCGCTTCTATTGGCCATATGTTTTTGTGAAAATAAATGAATAAATATAAAATGATTATGAAAAACTAAAACGCACAGTGTATTTATAGAATTAAGGATTCAATCCTTATAAAATGTTTACCTACAAAAATGCTTGGTAGAATTAGAGAGATTAAGATGAGAATATTAACCAAGGAGGGTGGCGAATGAAAGGATGTTTGGCCTTCAAAAATGCCCAAAATCATCACTGCCACTAACAGAGTCTAAGGGTACATGAGGGCCATTGATCTAGAGTTATTGGAACACACAAAGGTCCACTCTATTGCTGCAAACTCTTGTCATTTTAGTGAGTATTTGAACGATTTTACAGAGGACCTCCACATATATTCAACGGTAAATAGAAATGGAAAAATATAAATAAATTATATTTTGTTTTTTAATGAGATTATTAAGGAAAATAAAAATATTATAACAAATCCTTATTGTGACGGATCATTGTTGAGTTGTGATCCACATCATCGGGATTAGATCACAACTCAACAATGATTATTATATACAGAATTTTAGATTATTATATTTTTACAAACTATGTCGTCCTGTATCTACCAATGCAGAAAGAACGAAATAGATAGCAGAGTTGAGATAAAATACCAGGTGGGAAGATCATCAATGAATTAAATCAGAAAAAAGGGAACTCGTACATAGTTCGGGCATGATAGTGATACATTCCACAGATCAAAAGATTGGATCACAACTCAACAATGATTATTATATACAGAATTTTAGATCACAGGCATCATGCATTACCGCATAATCACTGAGACACAGATTTCCAAACTATATATATAAATGCAAATAGTGTTACGGATCTCTCTTAATCTTTGGAATGTAATCAGACAATGTTACAGATCTCTCTCGATGTTACGGATTACAAAATGCAGACAGTGTAAGGATCTCGGTGTTTATCAACAATGCACAGTCATTTTTTAATCTATGTCTAAAACATTTTGGGGAAATGAAATCTATAATTTTTTTTAGATATGTAGCAAGAATAATAATACTTTTTACAAATCCATGTCAATTTATGCAAAAGAAAAGTATACATTTCATATTAATAATGCATAGGCTTTAAATATTTAAAAAATATTAATAAATAAATTCTATGGACCGTCATAGATTTTAAATTTTGAAAAAATGATTTGTATTATTCTAGATCCATCACAAATGCCCTAACACTGACTTTTGGCAAGGATGCATAGGTTATAACAATATAATAATTATTAATATAATACCATAACACATATTTTTACAAACTATGTCGCCCTGTATCTACCAACGCAGAAAGAACGAAATAGATAGCAGAGTTGAGATAAAATACGAGGTGGGAAGATCATCAACGAATTAAATTAGAAAAAAGGGAACTCGTTTGGATAAATAATGGTATCAAATCTTTGAATGCCTGAAAAATAAAAAGGTTTTTTTGGCTAAACGTATCCTTGAATAAACATAAATAAAAATGTTTGGATGAAATGTAGGTATCAAATCTTTGAATGCCTATAAAATTAAAACATTTTTGTGTGGACGTTGAATTAAATCTTTGAATAACTGAAATAAAAACTTTTGGATCTGGACAAACTTCATGGCTGAACGTTTTCCATGCTGAAGCCAAAGGAAAAACGATTGCCTGAGATAAAGAAGCGGACTAATATAAATGTTTAAATAAGTTTTTGGATTAATTTAGCTATGGCTGGGTGTTGCCCATGCCAAGGACAAAGAAAATGTATGTCATTTAAATTTATTTATGGTTTGGCATTGACCATACCAAAGAAAACGTATGCCATACAAAGTTATTTTAGGATGCAATGGAAGAATGTGTGATGGATAATTTCATTAGTAGCTAATAGTATTATATCCCTTCCATCTTGATATTGTATATACCCGATATCAAATTAAAATGGCATGCCAACATTTTCTTCTCTCCTCAATTTGTTTCCTGGCAAGGAACTCCACTGGTTTGTAAACAAACAGTTCAATTTAAACCAACGTTGTCTTTATGTAGGCTAAATATTAGATTATATTGGATGAAAGTTTAGTCCAATTGAGACTATAAGAGATCCGTGTTCAACTCCAACACAATAAAAAGAAATAACATTCTTTCTCTGTGTTCTGAAATCATCTGTATCAGATATGTTGATCCTTATATACTAAAATAACTACATGTCCAACTTTTATGTTATCTATATATAAGGATTAAAGTAATCTAAATATCTGTAGTGATACACCAGTAATAAGCAAATCAAATATGGGAAACCGATCTCAGACTCCGTGAACAACCATAGAATTTACAGAACAACATGAAGAAGTTTGAAGCAATAACTGGATTTAGAGTTTCAATGAATTCCACATTCTACGAATACATAAACATTTTTTCCGAAAAAATATTCACGGCGATTTACTACCATAAACATGATCCACACATGCAGAATTTTAGATCAACTCTGCTATCTATGATCACAGGCAGAAAGAACGAAATAGATAGCAGAGTTGAGATAAAATACCAGGTGGGAAGATCATCAATGAATTAAATCAGAAAAAAGGGAACTCGTACATAGTTCGGGCCTGATAGTGATACATTCCACAGATCAAAAGATCAGCTCACAACTCAACAATGATTATTATATACAGAATTTTAGATCACAGGCATCATGCATTACCGCATAATCACTTAGAGACAGATTTCCAAACTATATATATAAAATTCACGTGACAAGATCTCCCCCATAATATTCACTTTCACTATTATTTTTTGTCGACATGTTAGTAACATTACATCAGGTGACAAGATCTCCCCCATAATATTCACTTTCACTATTATTTTTTGCCGACATGTTAGTAACGTTACATCACGTGACAAGATCTCCCCCATAATATTCACTTTCACTATTATTTTTTGCTGACATGTTAGTAACGTTACATCACGTTACATCATGTGACAAGATCTCCCCCATACTGGGCTGTAGAGCGCCTCTCGGCCCAAAGACCCCGATGATTTAAAGGAAACCATGACAATATATAAAAAGATTTGAAAAGATTAAAAATATTTTTAAAAGAAAAATTACCTGAGTATACACATGTGTAAAAGATGGCCATAAAAAATGAGAGAGAAAGGTAGATGGATCTAGAATAATCAATTTAACCCCTTAATAATTTTTTTTGATATAAATAGAAAAAGAGGCCTCTCCTTCCCTCTTTTCTATGCCTCCATGTATACACATATATGCTATATGCACATGTATGCATATAGCCCTCCTTCATGACCGCCATTGTTGAAGAGTGAAATCCATTCTCAACCGTTCAAGGGAGCTCATCAACGACATGCCCAATCATGTACATGAGTAGTGGATTACGTCACTAGGGTAGGATAGATTCCGGTCATAATTTATGGTTTTGATTGCTGGATTGGGCAATCTTCAACAACCATGACCATGCCAATTAAGAAATTTTATCTTCTTAGTTTTCTTCTCTCACTTAACCTCTCATTTTCATCCATGTATTTCCACCTCTAACCTAGGTAATAGGAATCAATATATTTTCTCTTTAAAATCGTGTTTTAAAATTCAAATTTATTTAAAATATTTACATAAAATTTAATTTATTATAGTTTACTGAAAGAATTGACAAAAAAATTAATGTTATTATAATTTAATGAAAATTAAGTGTTTCTAACTACTTTAATAAGGTTACGTCTTTCTAGTCAACTGCAAGTCTTGTATGAGTTTGACGTAATGGATACACCACAATTAAAGGTTTTTAATCTACGGATAACTTTCTTAACACGCATACATTTTTATCCCTTATTAAGTCTACAAATAGAGCAATGGTTCCCTAGTCATACTAAAAAGAAGCAATGAGTGAAAAAAATCACTCAGAGTTTTCCATGGTGAAACTCCACCCTTAAGTTTTCGTCCTCTTTTAGTCTACTTAGAACATTAAAAACCCCTGAAAGTGACAAGATCCACTGGAATTTTAACCATGGTGTTTTGTTGAATTTAAACATATATCATCTAAGATGGGACACTTTTAATGCTCATTATCAAATTACCCAATGCCATGAAACTTTGTTTCTACACCTACTTTTGTTTTTTATCGGATAACCTATTCTTAAACTACTGGAAAAATGTGTGTGCCTACTTTTTATGTGGTGGAAAATCATAGATTTGAATTTGTTGGGTCCATTTTAAGTGTTAACCTTAATGTGGTGATTTCGATGACAATGTCGAGAAGGAGGAGGAGGAGTATGACATTGATGATGGCTATCGCGATGATTACAACCCTAATCCCTTTATCAGAATTAGATTACATTGAGATAAAAACCATGGGCCAAAACTAGACTAAAAATAACCAATTTGGCACAAGATTTATGCAAAGAATATAACACATACCCAACAACAATGATGACAATAATGATGATCAATGAGGATGATGATGAATATAATGACATTAACAATTATGTGATTATATGATGATGATAATGACAATGATGATGACAACTACAATGATGATGAGATGAATGATGATGATGGTGGTAATGATGATGATGAGGAGGAGGATAATGGTAATGATGATGTTGTTAGTGATGATGTGATTATATGATAATGATGATGATGACGAAGATGATTGTTTGCAAATGTTTTATAAGTGTGCGCTTATTTTCTCATACATGATCAATTTCATGATTTTCTTGAGTTGAAAGTCTTTAAATCAATTGCAATGAAATAAAGAATAGGGTAGAAGCGTTGAGGATCTTTAAACGGGTAATGAAGGTGAATTCAAATCTACTAAGTTTGTTAATTTTTGTAATCATAGATAAAAAAGTAGTACACCTAGTTTAGTGCCTAATTTGAAGTTTTATCATTATTAGGACCATAAGGGAAGGGGGAAATGTTATTATTGTCATGGAGAATCATGATGATTATTATGATGAAAATGAGAGTGAAAACAATGATAATAATTATGATCAATGATGATTATGATGACGATGATTCCATTAAAATTGTCATGGTCATTTTCAGCAACATCATCAACACCACCACCACCATCATCATCATCATATTGATTTTCATCATCATAGTTATCATGAACGTCATTGTCGTCGTTGTCATCATAAACATCATCATCATCATCATTTCCATTTTCATCATCCATGTCATTGCAATCCTCATTCTCATAGTCATCATCACTGTCATCATCACTATCATCATCATCTTCCTCATGATAGTGATGATGACAACAGGAGTGAAATGAACGATGATGAGGATGAAGATGATGACAATGACAATGATGATGATGACAACGATGACAATGATGATGGAAATGATGTTGATGATCATTGACCCAGATGACGATGACGATTGAGATGATGAAGAAATAGATGAAAATGATGATGATGATGATGAGTTGATGACAATGATGATGATGATGATGATCACAACTTTTAAATAAACCCTCAACACCACTTCTATATTTTGAAGAAGATAAGAGTGTTTAGGTGAAAAATAAGCATACGGCCTCTCCGGTTTCTAGGATTTGGTTAGGAAAGTTATAAATCTCATCGTTATTTTTAACCCCATCGATTGAGAATGGTTTTTTGGGTAATATTTTTAAATTGACCCAAAATTTGATGCTAAAGTGGAATCAAAATGCACCTAGTTTTGCACCTAAAATATCTAGCACAAAAATAATTTAATTATAAATTTATTTGGCATGCTAAAGTGGAAACAATTCATGTCTCAAAATGATTCCCACATCCTAGGAATAGGATACATTTTTAATCTACATGGTCTATGTAATAGTATGGAACCTCAAGCATAACCATGAGTCCTCGAACCAGTTGTTAAGGATTATGTCATTTTCATCATCATCATCATCATAATCATTCGCATCATCATTTTCATATAATAATCATTATTGTCATAATATAATCATTGTCGTCGTCACCATTATACCATTTTTGTTTTCATCATCATCATCATCCATGTTATTCTCATTCTCATTGTCATTGTCATCATCATCATCATCTTCATCATCATTTCCATTATTAATAACAAAATCCTCATTTTCATTGTCATCATCATATAATCACATCATAGTAATTCTCATCATCTTTGTTGTCATCAATTTCCATTGTCATCATCATCATTGTCATTATCATTGTCATCATGGCCAATGTAGTAGTATGGAAATTTGGCATATCCATGAGTCCTCAATGTAATTATTAAGGATTCCATCATTTTCATTATCAACATCATCATCATTATCATCATCATCATCATCATAAAATTATCAATATTATTGTCATATAATCATATTGTCGTCATCATCATCATCAACCTTATAATTGTTACTGGTGTTATTGGCATCTTCATATTCCTCCTCATCACAAAATCACATCATCATCATTATCACCATCATCATCACCACCACCACCACCAACATTGTCATTGCCATCATCATTTCCATTGTTATCATTGTTGTCATCATCCTCATTATCATCATTATCATCATTTCCATGACCATCATGAGCATTAGCATTGTCTTCATCGTCATCTTCATTTTCATCATCTACATCGTTGTATTAATTTTTATTGTCACCATCCTACAGTCACATCATCAACAATACCATCATCATTGTTGTCATCATTGTCATTTTCACTATCATCGTTATCAACATTGCCATCTCCATATTCAATTATTTTATAGTTTGTCAATGGACTTTTACAACCCACCATACTTACATTTTCTCCATATTCAATATGGTGCTAAAATCAACACAATTTGCGACAAATTTAGTGCCAAATTTAACAAAAGGACACAAAAATACCTAAAATTGCACTGACCTGTGAAATTGCGCCAACTTGGCCAATGAAATGAATAAAAATACATTAAAAGGGTATCTATAAGCAAAAAAGGAAGAAAAAAAGGACTCTAATAACAAGGTTTTGTTGTAGTGCTATTTATTATCCATATGGAGATGAATGTCCACCCACCTATTGCACCAGTTCAAAACAATTATCCCTTTTGGTAGTTTCCTAGTAAATTTTCTATGGTTTTTCGGGTCCTAAACTTTTGGGGTAGTTTTGAGGATCTAAACGACATTTTTTTGCGATACGAGGGGGAAAATGATTGCCAATTACATTCATTTGAATTCAATTGGAAGATTTAAATATCATATAGACCTTTCCAATGGGCTATCGAATGCCCCAAACAAAGATTGTATGCAAAAGTTATGACCCCAAGAAGTTGACTGTTGAACTAACCACCTTGTGGCCATAAAATTTATGACGATTTATCTTCTAGGGTTATGTTTTGGACTGTTAGGGTTTCTGCCCTCATGCTTATGATAAATAATCCCCTTTGGTCTCATTTTGTATCCATGTTGGCACGGATGAGTGTAGCGTCCACATCTCTTCTTAGAGATTGCTACCACCATTCTAGCTGCTTTTTTTTTTACAGTCTGCTCTATTTCCTGTATTTATTAGAATATGTGTTTATTGTATATTTGTTTATGGTTCTATATATTTTATTTCTTTTCCCTCTCAAATAAATCTGGATTAGTTGTATGACATCAATCTTCTCTTTTATTGTCTTTCGGTGCATGTCCCCAACAAGGTCAGGGTATAGAGAGTTGGGTCTTGAACTAGTTTCACTTGGGGAAGACCACTCTCGCTGCCCCAAGCGGCCTCCCATAGAGGAAGAAAAGAGAGACGATGGATTAGGATATCCTATCGAGTTGTTTCTCAAGTAATCCCTCATGTGACAAAGGAACGAGATGATGGATAATTTCACCCAGATCCTTCGACGAATGCCGGCAGTAGCAGATGCAACTTCAATGAGCAGTCGTTTCAGAGATGAAAATACCTTCAAGGTAGAAGTTAACTTTGATATTCATTTATTTTAATTCTAGATAAATGTTTATTCCATAGATATGTGGTTGAATATTCTATAAGGGTATTTCTCTATCCATAATTTTTATGACAAGGAAACGATCACATTTGCGCTCCTCAAGGCTATCCCCCATGTCAAAAATTGGGGGGGAACTTATTGTGAGAAAAAATCATCATATGAGTATGGAATGTTTGAGGCCAATCCCACTTGGGCCTCTTTTATAACTGGCATTAAGGAACAATATTACCCTATGGGAAACTATGATGACCAATACACAAAATGGACCATTCTGCATTAAGAGAGGGACCAAAGAGTGTCGTAGTACACCAACAAATTTCATACATTGCACACAAAGTTGGGTATCAAGGACTGTAAGTGACACTTGGTACTGAAATATCGCAGTGGCCTATATCAGTACATACGAACAAAGATGGAATTCCTAGACATATCCTCACTTGGATTTTCCTATTGATATGCTGTCAGAATTGAGCAAAAATTTCAACAAAAGAACAAGCCAGACTTCGGATCTGCATAGAAGTAAGGAAATGGAAACCATGTCTTACAGAAAATGAGATAATTAAGGAAAACTAGTCCCATCTAGAAGCAAAGAATGGTAATGGAAAGAAAAATAAGGACATTGGGAAGTAATGTGAGTTCCACAAAATCCCCTGGCACAACGATGATGAATGCCACTTAAAGAAGTCATTGGTGGTTGAGATCAAAGCTTCAAAATAGGTCCTGATTCTGATTTAGAACCCAATCTCATGGTCGTGGACTAGGGGAAGCCAACCATTGATGCAAAACCAAGTGTTACTATTTATACCACACATATTCAACTTTGGGAGCCTAAAGAGTTAGAGGCAAAGGAAAATATCTTCCACTCGCACATGTGGGGGAAGGGAATCCAACTACATTTTGTTGTTGAAAACAACATCCATAAGAACTTGATCTCAACATAATTCATTAAGAGATTGGATCTACCAACAACACCACACTCACAACCATACAACATCGGTTGGCTAAGCTAAGAACGAGGTATCCACGTCAATCATCAATGTCTCCTACCTTATGGCATCAAGCCTTTCAAAGACAAGGTATTGTGTGATGTCTCCCCACTTGAAGTCTATGATGTTATTTTAGGACAATCATATATGTGTAACTGTCATTTTGTATATGAGTCATGACCTCGTAGTGTCATTGTCACCTCAGGAGGACAACTCTATCAGATACCAAAGATAGTTGCACCTACCACAGTCTCACAGGGCAAGAAGATAATATCCCACACTAAGAAATTCTTCCTCTTCACAATTAAATCTAAATCAAAACATCATATCACAGAGACCTCCACACCCTCTTCAAAAGGTCCCTTTACTCAGTAGAAACAAGAAGAGCACAAATTTATTGTTCCCTCATCCATTCGAGTACCTCTATAGTGCAAGGCTAGGCATTCAAGGTGCTCATCCAGAAAGAAATCATCCGAACTAATTCAAACAAAGGATAACATGACAACTAGAATTGTTTAACAACTCCAGTGCATCCATCAAAATCAATCACACCCCTCTCGAGATATCAAAGAAAGGCATCCTTTTCATTTCGGCGAATGTTGCACTAGGATATCAACTCAACACATAGTTTGAGAGATGATACAAGATTCGACACAATGGAGACCATTGATTTCTAATAGGGGAGGATTTATCCATATGGATATCGGTGGCCACCCACCTATTCCAATGGCTCAAAACAATTGTCCATTTTGGCAGTTTCCTAGTAATTGTTCTACAGTTTTCACGGTCCTAAACTTTTGGGTTCGTTTTGAGGCCATAAACGACGTTTTTGGCGATTAGGGGGGGAAAATGTATTCCATTGACATTCATTTGGCCCAATTTGGAATATGTAAATATCATATAGACCTTTCCAATGGGATTGAATGCCCCAAACATAGATAATATTCAAAAGTTATGATCCCGAGAAGTGGATTGTTCAACTAAGCACCTTGGGGCTGGAAACTTTATGACGGTTCATCTTATGGGGTTATGTTTTGGACAATTAGGGTTATTACCCTCATTATTATGATGAATAGGCCCATTTGGCCTCATTTTGTATTAATTTTGGCACGAATGAGTGTAGCAGCCACATCTCTTGTCAGAGATTGTTACCACCATTTTAGATACTTTATTTTACAGTCTATTTTATTTCCACTATTTAATATAATATGTGTTTATTGTACCTTTATGTTCCTTGAAATGTATATGTGTTTATGGTTCTATATTTGTTCTTTCATTTCATTCTCACATAAATCTGTATCAATTTATGATCAAGCTCATTAAAAAATTAGCCATGGGAAGTTTGAATCCTCTATGGAAAGGCCCTTATTCATCAAATAATATTTTATAAATGGATAATTTCACTTTCTAGTTTGATTGGCTAACACCTCAAGAACCCCTACAATGGGTTATTTTTGAAAAAATCTTAGAAATTCTATCCATAGGAATAGCACCCCTATTGATTTTGCATCGTTGCATGGTAGTTTTTGTTAAAGTATTGTAACTTTGGAAGATATTCCAGATGTATTGATTGTATTCCTCCTTCAGGATATGAGTTTGGTATTGTTAGTGTCATTGAAAGAATTAATGTAAACCTCCAGATGTAAGTTCAGTCAATAGTACCCAAGTGCAATATATTAAATGTTATTTTTAGTGTCCAGTTGGACAAGTTGGCCCTGTCAATTAGAGAATTTGGCCTTGTTAGGTTAGAGGTCAAGCCAACTAAAGAATATAAATAGGGAGGTGCTCCCCTTCATTTGTACTTACCCACTCAAGTTGCTTTGTAAGAGAGAGAAGAAATATTGTTCCATAAAGAAGTTAGAAGTAGCTATCTGGGTTTTACAATGTTCTGGTTGAGATCTATACCAAGGAATTTTTGTGGGGTTTTCTACCTTGTGGTTTCCCCAAGGAAAGTATTTGTGTCCTTGTGTTCTTATGTTTCTGTGCTTTTTTTTCTTTCAGTTATCTTCTAGTGACAATTTGTTTTAATATATCATCTAAACAAATCAAGAAAAAATAAAATGGTATCAGAGCCACCCTGAAAGGAAACACTACATAGTTAGGGCTTGTTCTTCGAACAAATCCATTGACAGATCAACCAAAAAATAGGGCTCCCTCAAATCTCCTTTGTAGGGTGCATATTTCTGTGAAGATAGATCCAAATTCTAAGTAGTTTCATTTTTGGACCCCTCACTACTGTCGGGACAAACTAGGGCTTCGGTTTTCCTGAGAATCCATCATCAATCTCAGAAAAATAGAGATACAGTCTACCTCACCCTAGGGAGGTGCATCTTCTCCATCTCTCAACCCTACCAAGGTTTTGAACTAAGGAATTAGGGTTTCTACATCAAACTCTAGGTCATCCAGAAGGAGGTGAGCCATAAGTTGTTTTCTTCAAGTAAGTACTATTCCTCCTTGTTCCAATTGAAGTTCTCATTCTATTAAATATGAAAAAGAATACCAAGCTAGATGAAAAGCTTGAAGGTGATGAAAAATTAAGAGCATGGAAGTATAGGATCATGCCCATGTTGCAAGAAAATGATCTAGATAAGTTTGTAAAGGAGGAAGTGGTATAACTAGAAGAAGATGAGGCCAAGTCCAAGCATTAGAAGGATATGATCATAGCCAAAAGGATCATAACTGACTCCATCAAGGATGGCTTGATTCCTCAAGTATTCTCAAGGGAAACTCCAAAAGAAATGTTTGATGCTTTGTCTAGTCTATTTAAAGGGAGAAACATCAACAGGAACATGAACCTGAGGAATCAACTCAAAAGTTTAAGAGCTCAAAAATCAGAGACCACGTGGTGCTACTTCTCAAGAGTAGCTAAAATCAAGGATCAATTAGAATCCATTGGTGATACAATTGAAGAAGTAGAAATTGTGATGGCCACCCTAAATGGTCTTCCAAGATATTGGGAATCTTTTATCCGAGGAATCTGTTCAATAAGGAAACGAACCAAATTCTGGAAGTTGTGGGAAGAATGTGTCCAAGAATAAGAAAGGATAACATCTAGAGAAGAAAAGGTAAATGACAATGAGGATCAAGCCTTTATAGGGCATACCAAAGGCAAGAACAAAAGGAAGAGTCATGACCATCCTCATAAGACTCAAGGGTTCAAGAAGTTCAGGAAAGACTTCTCAAATTATGAATGCTTCACTTGTCACAAGTTGGGACACATTGCCATAAACTTTCCCATGAAAGCAGAAAGAGTCAAAAAGATTAAAATATTTCAAGCTCATGCTGCTAAAGATAGTGATCAAGAAGTTGAAGAGGAAGTATAGAAGGATGAAGACTCCAGTGAAGAATATGTATTTATCTATGCTCTAACAGGATTAGTTTCACTAGGAAATGACACCTAGCTAGTGGACAGTGGAGCCTCCAAACACATGACAGGTTACAAGGAACCACTCTAATGTCTTGTACAAAAGGAATATCCACACAAAGTAATGCTTGGAGATGATTCCCAATATCCCATAAAAGGAATGGGAGAAGTATCCTATAAGTTGGACTCTAGAAAGTCCATGAAGATGAAAGATTTCATTTATGTCCCAAGGTTGAAGAAGAACCTTCTTTCTATTTGAGCCTTAGAAAAGAAAGGTTTCATAATTTCCTTCATAGATGGAAGAGTCCTGATGTGGACACAAGGAAAAGCCATAGATGATGAAGTAGAAATTGGAGTTGAAGAAGGAGGACTCTACAAATTGAAGGGACATGAAAATTCAACATTAGAAACTAGTACCATAAACCCATGTGAGCTATGGTACAGAAGGATTTATCATATTCACTACAAAGCTCTACAAATTTTAAGCAAGGTTGTGACTGGTCTACCAGAAACTCAGTTAGAACATGAAGGAGTGTGCAAAGGATGTGGACAAGGAAAAAATACTAAGAATCCTTATGCAAAAAGTGACAGTAAAGAAAAAGGGATCTTAGATATTATCCACTCAGATATATGCGGTCCAATGCAAACCACTTCATTAAGAGGGTATGTTTACTATGCTTCTTTTACTGATGACTACTCCCACAAGTCTTGGATATACTTCTTGAAAAATAAGGATGAAGTGTTTGAAAGGTTCAAGGAATTTAAGGCCCTCGTAGAAAACCTCTCTGAAAAGAAAATAAAGATACTGAGGTTAGGTAATGGAGGAGAGTTCACATCAAATGAATTCAATTATTTATGCAAGGAAGCTAGGATTAAGAGGGAGCTCACTATTCCCTATAATCCACAACAAAATGGTGTGGTAGAAAGAAAGAGTAGATCTATCATGGACGCTATGAAAGATATGATACATGATCAAGATCTGCCTATGTACCTCTGGGAAGAAGCATCCAGAACATCAGTATATGCATAGAATATAATTTCCCTCAGTGCCCTTGGGAACAAAACTCCAAAATAAATGTTCTCTGGAGAAAATACTAAAGTAAGTCACCTAAAGATATTTGGTTGTCATGTGTACATTCACATTCCCAAGGATAAAATATCAAAGTTAGATCCTTTAGGAAACAAGGGATTGTTCGTAGTATATAGTGAGCAATCAAAATATTATCTGATCTATATCCCAGAGAACTTGAACTTAGTAGAGATGTCACATTTGACAAAGATACAACCTTTAGAAAGTCAAAGAAATATACAGAAGGTGAAGAGGAGCACGAAACTCCCAAAGCTGCAGAAATTACAAAACCAGTTAGGAACAAAAGAGAAGATCGAATTCCCGAGGATCATGATATGACAGAATCTGAGTGACCAAAAGAGTACCTAGTGAAATTATTTCTCAAAAGAGAAAACCTGCCTGGGATTGTGAAGTGATCAAAGAAGAAAAAAGACATGGTATCGAAGAAGGAACCATTAGAGAAATGAAGAAGCCAAAGTCATACCCCAATTATATGGCTTTGATGAGTGATCTAGTTGATAAATAACCAACGTGTTTTGAAGAAGAAACAAAGCAGAAGGAATGGGTTGATGCAATGATCGATGAATACCAATCCATCATAAATAATGATGTATGGGAAATAGTACCAAGACAAAATGACAAGTCGGTGGTATCCTCGAAATGAATCTTCAAACCTAAGCACTCAATAGATGGTAGTATAGAAAATTAAAAGGAAAGATTCATACCTCACAGGTTCTCCCAGAAAGAAGGAATTGACTATGAAGAGACCTTTGCTCCAGTACCTAGGTACACTTGAATTAGAACTGTCCTTTCCTTGACATCCAACATGAAGTGGAAGTTACACCAGATGGATGTAAAGAGAGCCTTTCTAAATGGCTTGATAGAAGAAGAAGTTTATATCGAACATCCACAAGGTTTCGAGACTGACGATCGGGAAGCTTATGTATGTAAGCTCAAGAAAACATTGTATGGACTAAAGAAATCTCTCAGAGCATGGTATCAAAGAATCGATGGATTCTTGACGAGTTTAGGATTTACTAAGAGTAAAGCATATTCTAACCTCTACTATAATATTGAGGGTGATGGACTTATGATACTACTACTATATGTGGATGGTTTATTCTTGACAGGAGAAGATAAGCCCATCAATGAATGTAAGAAGAAGCTCGCTACAAAATTTGAGATGAAATACCTTGGAATGATGTACTACTTTCTAGGTCTTGAAGTATGGAAATATCCAGATGAGATTTTCCTGAACCAAAAAGATATACAATAGAAATACTAAAAATATTTGGGATGATAGATTGCAAGGCTATGATTACTTCGATGACAACAAATTTGAAACTATTGAATGATGATAATTCAGAAGCTGGAGATGCCACCTTGTACAGACAGATTATTGTTTCAATGGTGTACTTAACCAATACAAGACTGGATATATGTTTTGTTGTAAACATAGAAATTCAGTATATGGTGAATCCAAAACATATTCACCTGATAGGAGCAAAACATATGATGAGGTATCTAAAGAGAACTTTAGATTATGGGCTCATATATGCATCGAATGGTGAGATCAGATTGCATGGGTTCACAGACTTAGATTAGGAAGGAAGTGTTAAATATAGAAAGACCACTTCAAAATGTTGTTTTAGTTTGGGATCAGGAATGATCTCATGGTTCAATAGAAATAAAACCAGTATTGCACTTAGCACAGTGTTGACAAGCAGTTTTGGGGTAATTTAGCTACACAGCATCATAGATGTCGCATAAGGTCAAATATGATGCGCAAGGTGGAAAATGACGGGCAAGTTGGATTTACGATATTTTATGTAGTTTGGTCATATCTTGTAGATTTGGACCAGATTATGTGGATTGTGGTCATTATTTTGTAGATTCCATTAAGAAGTAGTTAGGAAGTTGGTTAAGGGGACCACCAATGTAAAGGTACAAGCCTATAAAAAGATGTAGAATTGCATAAGTTAAGTCTTCTTCAACTGGCTTCTTGCACATCTTCTTAGTCTTTTCTACAGAGAAATTTTTGGATATGTGTATGTGAGCTGAAGAACTGTTTTGGAGAATATTTGTTTTGATGTGAAGGTTAATATTACATGACGAAGATTGAGAAAAACCATTGAGTCTTTTTCTATCTTCCTGTTTTCTTTTTTTTTTCTGCGATCCAAATATGAATGTGATGTGTATCTATGAATGATGCAATGTTTCTATGTTATGAATGATGATGCACTGTGAAATCTATTTATGCTTTGACACATGTTAATTAGATCTACTAAATATTGATATGATTCTGTTAAATATGCATAGTCTGAATAATTAGATCTGTTGAATAATGTTGTGAAGATTTGATAAGTAGACACATAGTCCTCCTTCATACTACAGAAACTTGGTTCCATCAGCTCTCCCTCGAACATCTTGGGTGACGCTTCATCTTCTCTGCAGGTGTTTCTGGATTGGGAAAAACTGTCTAGGCCGGTGCTCAGGGAGATGGCAGTGGTTTGAGTTTCGATAGAGAGAGAACCCCTATCGACGGGTTTTGTGTCAACAAATGGTTCTTTTTCCGGGACCTTAGTATGAAGAGGAGGGAGGACATGTTGTGGCATCTGACGAGACCGGAAATCCAATATTGGTTTGAGCAAAAATATAGGATTTTGCTGAGAAAGAGAATCAGAACCCTGGACTGATGACAAATCATTGGCTGGCAGAGTATATGCATAATAGTCCACATGAGTAATTTTTCTTTGAGTTTCCTATCATCTTGTATTTGTGGTTGGCACGATTGACATATTGGAAGACAAATTTCCAAGGAGGAGAACTGGCTGGCTAGACCTCAGAACCGATCCAATAGTTGCAGGAGGTAGAAAACAAAGCATCAAGGGCTATTGAATTATGGATTGACAGTATCTTAGAGGGCTATATCACTGAGTTCGCGGTTGAAACAATTAATCCTACAACGATGCAGAAAGGGAGTTCTTCAATAGACTAAGAGGTAGGTTTCTGTTGTCACTACAATTATCTATTAAGATGCTCATATGCGAAAAATACATATTGAAGATGAGCTCCACCGAGTAGAAATCTGGTGTGCAGAGACTGCAGGTATCGCTAATACGAGGGTTGGATGGATGGAAGTTACAACGAGACTGTGAGGGAAGCCTAGGAAGGAAGTGGTATTACAAGAGGAGGATCAAGGTTTCAGTAAGAGAAGAGGAAGAGGGCAGGAGAGAGTCTTGCTGCAACTGAGATGTGAGGCCACGAAGGAATACCACACAGAAGAAAGAGAATCTACAACAATGAAGGAGATGACCAGGCTATGCCTGAGCTCGAGGAAAGGCCGACCCAGAGAAATAACATACGCACACCTCTGTGCACTACGCCACACTCAAGAAGAAACACAATTTCAACAACACCTTATCCAACGTGTCAAAAACACTCTAATAGTAGCAGATCATTGACTGTAGGAAGAAGTCCCAGGATGGAGGGAGCTGATGCAAAGCTATACCTATTCCATGGAAACAAGACTGAGGATCCCGAGCAATACTGGTTCTTGTGTGAAGCAGTGTGGAATGTCAAACAAACCACGGATGATGAGGTCAAGAAAGGTCAATTTGTGACGAACCTTCGAGGTCGTGCACTGGATTGGTTCATGAAATTTGTACAAGTTCCTATGGGAGCTCCAATGAAGAAATTGGCCGAAGTTAGAAAAGGATTAATTGAAGAATTAAGAAAAAAAAAATATGAGGCACAATATATCATGGAACTGAAGGAGATTAAGCAGTGTCCAAATGAAATTTCTTGGGATTTCGATCAATGATTTAAGACGCTCATGAAAAGAGTCATATTTCAAATGAGCAATATTCAACATAAGGAATGATTCATTGTGGAATTACTGATCTCTCATATCCATTAGAGAAAATTTGAGGTCTAAAATGGGCCTCCTAAGGAAAATAATAAAATAATAGTTAAAATAATAAAATAATAGTTATTAATTTTGGAGGAAGAATGAAAAAAACTATTTTTTTTGTTCGTATTCTCGACATATCTCCTTGTGTTTTTACTCAAATTCTGAGTGGGAGAGCTCGTTGGATGCATAATTTAATTCTGCATCCAACGAGTACCCACACTGCATACTTTTGATGAACCCCACTACCCCAAAAACAAGAAATACTTGAAAAAATGTGATGATGACATCATCATCATGTTTTTTTCCAGGTATTTCTTATTTTGGGGTAGCGGGGTCCATCAAAAGTATGCAATGTGGCTACTCGTTGAATGAAAAATTAAATTCTGCATCCAACAAGCTCTCCTGTTTGAAATTTGAGTAAAAACACATGGATATATGCTGAAAATACGAACAAAAAAATAGTTTTATTTTATGAAAAATATGTCAATTCAACCATTATGGTTGACTCATTTTATTGAAATCTATTGGTTCTTGAATTCCAACTCACAAAATTGATTGTTGGCGCGTTTTCTTATAAGGCCCATTTTAGACCTCAAATTTCCTCTAATGAGACTACCGTTGATGTAGCAAAAGATTGTGAAACAGAGCGAGGCTCTGAAGTTAGAAGCTTCACCCGTTGGCGAGAATGCAGTCGGTATGAACCAGATTCAAACACAACTGGTGAATCTGAACCTCTAGTTACAAGATATCAAGAAAGGAAAAGAGCATCGCGAGGAAGTGTGGTGTACACGATGTCACATAGAGGGACATCATAAGGATCAATTCCTGGATTTTTGAAACTACTTTTTGTCGGGTGCACCAAACCCATTAAGTTATGTTGGTATTCCATGGTGCCATATTTTCCAAGTTTATGGGCATCGACATGAAGATTGTGGATATATGCAAAAGATGGTCACGAAACCAATGAATTTGTACTACACATTTTTTCGATCTGTTGGGCATGAAGATAAGGATTTTCATGCCTATAATTTACTTCAGGACAGAACAATGGACATGTACAATGTGAAGGGAGAGGACCATCGAGTAGTACAATAACCATAGCCACAGGTGGTACATACGCCACCTCAACTGCAGTTTGTACCGCAGCCACAACTGCAACTGCAGTTTGTGCCACAACCTCAGTACAATCAGATGCATATGGCTTCACAACAACCACAATATGCACAACTGTAGCAGTATGTCCAGCAACATCTGAATCACCTGCAACAACAATTCAATCAACCACAATATCAATAGCAAGGAGTATTCTGTGAAGGGTTCCAAGGAGGACAAGGTGGAGTCTTTGGTCAAGGAGGAGGATGAGGTCACAGACCAGTGCAATGTTATAATTGTGAAGTGCTGGGACATTATCAGAGAGATTTCCCACAATTTCAAGAACAATGTACTTATTGTATCACTGTTGACCACACTCTTGATAACTATCCACAACTGATCACGAAGTGGGAGACAGGGAACGTTCCACAGTTGACGAACCAGAACCAGAAGCAGTTGCAAAATAAAAACCAAAACCAGACTCAAAATCAGGATTAGAACACAAATTAGAATGTGAACCAACCTATGAATCCTCCATTGAACCAGAATCAAGGACTGACAGTTGCGACGATCTCCACAGAACCCAGAATGCAGGATGATGATGTTGCTGTCACTACTCGTGGAGGTGTGATGACAATAGAAGATAACCCATTTCCACAAATCCGGTTGGATGGAAAGAAGAAGGTGCAATTCAATGTCAATGCTAAGAAAGAGAAATTCTTTGAATTGCATGATGTAATAAGAAGAGATTCAGGTAAGTTAGCTGTTTATGAAATTCCATCTGCTTTTGATTCAACTTCGATAGCAGGACCATCATGATAGCATGGTACCTTGTAGAACTTCTTTGAAATTTTCTTGTTACTAGCAAAATATCCTGATGCTCTTGCTGAGATTGAGAGTCTGTTACATCGACCGACCAAGGGACGAAAAGAGTTAGCGGTGAACTCTTTACATAAGAAAAAGACAGGAAAAGAGATGCGCATGAATATTTAGATTGGGGACTACGAGGTAGATTCAATCATCTTGGATCTAGGATCATACATCAATATTCTAACAAGGTAGACATGGCTAAATATGGGGAGCCCATAGTTAGTTTGGTCCCCCATGCAGCTGCGACTGGCTAACCAGAACAAAGAAACAACGATTGGGAGAGTTCTATGCCTTGCTGTGGAAGTTGAAGGGATTAAGACTTATTCTAATTTTGATGTTATTGACGTTGTTGATGGTAGAGGTTCCTATCCCGCATTGTTGGGGATTGGATGGGCCAATGACAGCTTGGCAATGATTAATTTTAAGAATCACGTGATGAACTTTGAAAATAAAGACATCAGAGTCATAGCTCCGATGGATCCAATTGAAGGGTGAAAGTATGTAGAACTAGTGAAGGGCGAAGCTATAAGAGGATGGGATCATGCATATAAAATTTCAGAAGATTACATCCACCCGACTGTCGACAGGGAACTTGGTTGGGGCATCTCTTGCTCTGCATCTTTTGACTCTGATGATGCTTTCGAGAACTGGTAGAATGACATGCATGAGGTATCGCTAAGCAAATGTGGCCTGATTACCTAGTTGTTGTGCTGAGTCGCAATCTATACTATTGAATTACCAATATATGAAGGACTGCTGGAGTTGTCTGATTGTAATTTGAAGATAAGGTGTCAGAACCGTAGTGATGGTTGGCTTTGGATGAAGCAATGAAGGCTATCCCAACACGTTGGCAGGCGACACATAAGAATTCAATCAATGGGTGGTTGCAGTGTCGAATATTGATGACAGTTCGCTTTGGCGATGCATAAGAGTACCACGCCGAAAGGTACAATGGGTGGAATAACCATGGTGATCATCTAATTGAGTGTCAGACCTTGTGGGAATCAATACCAAAGGATGAGTGGGTCCATGATTTTTTCCACACATTGGATGAGATTCCGCGATCATGGTATGTATCAGCTGAGTTGCGCAGAGAGATTACTACTTGGGAAGAGTTGATGGTTTTCTTCACTCACACCTTCAGTTTCATGGATACCAATCCGGCTATTCATAAGGCACTACAGCACATCCATGGTGTTGCTCTGAAGGTAGTTCTAGTCGCATATCCAGTGGATCCACATGTGCATTGTCTGATGAAATGAATGATGGAATGCTACAACGTGACAGGAGGACCATATGATGGTGATGATTTGTGGAATATCACTATTCCAGAAGTAGAAGGGATTCGGGATGTCATAGCACCTGATGTACCTATGGAACTTGAACCCAAGAGATAGAACAATTACACTCACAAAATTGCTAATCAAACATGCAAAATTTACACCAAAGGAGACTGAAATTGGAGCATAACACTAATCTGTATTGAGTAAGTGTACAATAGCCAACCTTATGAAGTAATAGGCTACTGAAATATATAATTACATGAGATATTCTAATACATAAGGATTCCATTCGAAAGGTCAAAAAGCAGGTTTACTAAATCTAGTTAAATCCCCCATAGGTGCATAAAGTAGTTTCCAAATCCACCAAGATGCTCATGAATTGGCTAAGTCAAGTAGGAAAGCTAATGAGGGATGGAAAGACAACTCATACATGCTTTTATTAGGATAAAATGAGGGACTATGATGTGGGAAAATAACAATTCAACTACACCTAGTCTAGCTTTTCCTTTTGCCTTAAATCTCAATAAAACAGGCAGCTTTAAAAAAAAATAGATATGCGCTTTGGAGGATCTGGAATAAAGAAAACATGCTAAAATAGGTTTCCAAGATGTTTCCCAAGTGCTCCATGACTCATTTTTGGCATGTGTTGACTTCTAGGACATGTAGAAGGCAACTAGCATAGAGTGGAATCTAGGAAACTAGGTAATAAGACAAAAATGATTTAATTCATTTTGAAGGTAGGTAACTATGGGTTGATTATTCTAGCACCCCCCCTTAAGCCTGAATTTATGAGTAAATATCAGAAAACTATAGGGCCTAGCAACAAGCCTTATTCACCCTTTACATACGGCTTGTTTATACAACCAAGGAAAGAGGCAAAAACCCAGTGGGAAAATCCTCCCTTAAACATGGAAAGGAAAACAAAATTTGGAAATCTTGTCATCAATCATGCTTCATAGCATGATCAGAAATCCCCAGTAGTGATTTGAGATTGCTGAATGTCTTCTCATGAAAAACTTTGGTGACGATGTCTACCACTTGTTCTGAAGATGCACATAAGAGTAGATGAATGGTACCATCATGCACAAGCTGTCTGATGTAGTGCATATGGATCTCAATGTGATTGGTTCGTTGTCTCTGAACTGGATCATTACAGATTCGAATGGTGCTCTGATTATCATAGTAGATAATAGTTGAAAACTCTGATTTAAAGCCACATTCTCCAAGTATTCCCTGCAACCATAAACATTGAGTTTCTACATTTACAACTCCTCTATACTATGCTTCTGTAGATGAGAGTGCTATGGCACTCTGCTTCTTGCTTGACCAGCTGATTGGTCTTTCTGCAAGCATGAACACATATCCTGATGTTGACTTTCAATCTGTGTTGTCACCTACCCAATCACTATTAGTAAACCCAATCAAATCAAGATCATATTTTGCTTTGTAGAAGATCCCATGTGTTCTTGTTCCTTGAACAAAGTTTAGGATCCTTTTGGATGCTCTCCAATGGATCTCATGATGTTGATCCATGTATCTTGAAGCCACACTAACTACATAAGATATATCAGGTCGAGTGTGTGTAAGATAAAGCAAACACCCAATCAACTGCCTATACAGTGTATTATTTACCATAGGAGAAGAACCTACTTCTTCAAGCTTAACTCCTGAAAGGAAGGGAGTTTTGGTTGGATTGCAATATTTCATGTTGAACTTGTTCAGAAAATCTAAGGCATAATTGGACTGATGTACTTTGATTCCATTTTGGGGTTGAGCAATTTCAAGACCCAAGAATTGGCTCAACAATCCCAAATCTATCATAGAAAATGCATGGTTCATTGCATCCTTTAAGGAGGCAATCTCTTTCTTTGAACTTCCTATAATCAGAAGGTCATCCACATACAAGACAATAATAATCAAAGAACCATGAATCAGCTTCAAATAGACATTAGGATCAGACTTTCATTGAGCAAAACTCAATGACACCAGAAAGCCATCAATCTTGGCATACTAAGCCCTGGGGGCTTGCTTGAGCCCATACAATGATTTCTTTAACCTGCACGATAAAGATGGATTAGAAACAAACCCTTCAGGTTGCTGCTTGTAAATATCTTCAGTGAGATCTCCATTTAGGAAAGCACACTTCACATCCATGTGATGTACTTCCCACTGCTTCGAAGCTGCAATGGCTAAAGCTAGCCTTATGGAGTCTATCTTTGCCACTGGTGAAAAGGTTTCGTTGTAGTCAATATCATGTACTTGTGAGTAGAAATTGGCTACAAATATTGCCCTATATTTCAAAGGTTAACCATCAACAATAAACTTAGTCTTGAAAACCCACTTACATTGAACTAGCTTCCTCCCTGGGGGAAGATCAACCAGTTCCCAAGTGTTCTTCTAGAGCGAACTAAATTCTTCTTTCATGTCTGTTTTCCATCTTGGATCATGTGCTGCATATTCATATGTCTATGGATATGATTCAACCATCAGATATCACTTCTTATCAAATAGAGGATCTTTCAGACAAAAGGCACTCTTACGTTGAGATCTAGTCCTCTTAGCATCACTAGGATTTCCAGCTAGTTCCCCAGCTGCATGAATGGTCTTTGCTTCCCATTTTGGTCTTGTAGGACTATCAGGATATGCAATCAAATCATCATTATTAGACATACCAGAATTAGCAAACTCATTAGTCTCTCCACTTACAATCAATGGATCTGGTGGTGAAGAAGACTCTCCAACTTCAACTGCTACTAAAGGCTCTTCTTGGAACTGAACACTTCTTTCAATGAAAGCTTTGTTAGTGCTCAAGTTGATCAGCTTGTACCCTTTTGAATATTCAGAATACCCAACAAATAGGCACTCTTGGCTTTGGGGCTGCAAAGCCTTTCTCTTTTTAGTTGGAATTCTAGCCCAAGCCTTTGAGCCAAAAATCCTGAAATGGGTCACATCTGGCTTGTTCCCACTCCAAGCTTCGAAAGGAGTCATACCATCAAGATTCTTATGAGACACCCTATTTTGGATTTTGGATGCATAGTTTATATCCTCGGCCCAAAACTTTGGTGGCAAAGTCTTAGCCTCCATCATGCAGGTTGCCATCTCCTTCAGTGACCTGTTCTTTCTCTCAACAACACCATTTTGCTGTGGTGTGTAAGGGATCGAATGCTGCATCTGAAAACCTTCATCTTTACAATACTGAATGAACTCAGACTTGACATACTCACCACCATTGTCATATCTAAGGATCTTGAGTTTCCTCCTAGACTGCTTTTCAACCAAGGCTTTAAAGACTTTGAAGAGATCGAAAACTTCAAACTTATGCTTTAGGAAGTGAACCCAACAATACCTGGAAAAGTCATCTATGAAGGTCAGTGCATATTTGGCTTGACTCATGGACATATGATGAAATGGACCAGCAATGTCATTGTGGATCAACTCAAGAGGTGCATAGGTTCTCTCATGACTAGCTCTCTCATATTTGTGCTCTGGGTGTTTTCCTAGGATACAACCTTGACAGACTCCCTTAGAAAACTTGATCTTTGGTAACCCTATGACCATATCTTTTTCACTCAAATCAGAAAGATACTTTTAGTTAATATGGCCAGATATTTCATGCCAAATCTTGCTTGCCTCATTAGCATGAATTAGAAGAGTAGAGGGGTTTGAGTAGGGTATAAAATGGGACCACATGTATACCTTCGAAGTGTGATCAACAACACCTTTTGCTATGAATTTACCATTTGAAATATCAGTGATTTCAACATTATTAGGGGAGAAGATGACCTAGTGGGAGTCATCTGATACACTGACAAGAGATTAGAGGCAAGACCTGGAACATACAACACATTATTGAACTTACCATGGTCAAGATCAATCCTTCCCTTCCCCAAACTGTCAGTGAGACAGTGATCTCCCAAAACTATTGGTGAACCTTTCGACATGACAAGAGAGGAGAATGCCGCTTTTGTTGAAACCACATGTCTAGAAGCTCCAGAGTCTATGATGATGCTAGGTGAGCTTGATGTGCCAGCAACCAAGGCATGTACTCTCTCTCTATCCTCCGAATTTGATCCTCCTTCCCTCTTCTTTGAGCAATTAGGAAGGGAGATGTTATTCTTCTCTAGGAGTTGGGTCAACATGTCAATTTGATTCTTCATACAAGAGCTCTCATGATGATAGCCCTTAATGCAGTATGCGCACTTGCTCATTTATCCTTTGTTCTTCTTCTTCTGGGAGTTCTTCTTGGAACCTTGGGGCTCCTCTTGAGACTTGTTCTTATCTCTCCTTTTCTCAGGTGGCTTTTTAGATTTTTTCTTGCTTTTTGAATCCACCCTTGAATCTCCAGCAACCAAAGCTTGGTCTTTGGAAGGTTTGATGGTGCCCATCATCACCAACTTATCTTGTTCATGTGTGAGGGATTCCATGAACTCTGCAAGCTTAGGCATCTTCCAGGAACGAGCTGTTAACTTGGTGGCATGGAATATCGAAACAACCACTGAATAGTCAGGGACAAGCTTAGAGAAAATGGCCAAAACTAGTTGCTCTTCCTTCTTTTCAATCCAACACTATTTTAGCTGCAAAACAAGGGCTTTAAACTTGGAAAAATAGAGTTGCAAGGAATCAAATCTATTGGGGCTCAAGAAGATCAGCTCATTCTCAATTTGATGTCCTCTCATCTTAAATGTCTTACCAAAAATCTCTACAATATTCTCCCACACTTCATTAGGTCATGTCAATCCATCAAGATGGAAGAGGAGGTCTCTTGAAATGCCCAGACACAAAAGACCATAGGCCTCATCCCTCCTGTTGTGCCATTTGATTTTCTCTGCAGCTGCATTGGGAATTGGGCTCTACCTCAGTTTCCATAGTCACCCTGTAGAGACATTTTTCTCTCAACAATATCTCCATCTCATATTTCCAGTCAAAAAAATTGAATGGAGTCAAGATGATCTTCTGAGATTGGTCCATAGCTCAGAAACTGTGCCCTTCAGCCAATAGAATATGCTCCCAGTCAAGATGTTGAACCTACAATAGCAATATGGAAGGAGAGAAATAAATATACAAATGCTTTGATACCATGTGGAAATTGAACCCAAGAAATAGAACAATTACACTCACAAAATTGCTAATCAAACATGCAAAATTTACACCAAAGGAGACTGAAATTGGAGCATAACACTAATATGTATTGAGTAAGTGTACAATATCCAACCTTATGAAGTAATAGGCTGCTAAAATATATAATTACATGAGAGATTTTAATGCATAAGGATTCCATTCGAAAAGGTCAAAAAGTAGGCTTACTAAATCTAGTCAAATCCCCCATGGGTGCATAACGCAGTTTCCAAATCCACCAAGATGCTCACGAATTGGCTAAATAAAGTAGGAAAGATAATGAGGGATGGAAAGAAAAATCATACATGCTTTTATTAGGAGAAAATGAGGGAGGATGATGTGGGAAAAAACAAGTCAACTACACCTAGTCTAGCTTTTCCTTTTGCCTTAAATCTCAATAAAACAGACAACTTTTCAGAAAAAGTAGATATGCGCTTTGGAGGATCTGGAATAAAGTAGACATGATAAAATGGGTTTTTAGGATGTTTCCCAAGATCTCCATGACTCAGTTTTGGCATGTGTTGACTTCTAGGACATGTAGAAGGCAACTAGCATAGAGTGGAATCTAGGAAACTAGGTAATAAGACAAAAATGATTTAATTAATGTCTAAGGTAGGTAACTATGGGTTGATTATTCTAAAATTACCAATAGATACAATGAGTCAACCATTGAAAATTTGAAAGGTAAACATTGGGACAGAGGAGAACCCAAAGTTTGCAAATGTTGGGGACTACTGGGACGAAGAAACCATCGCAAAGATAACGGATTTGTTGCATGAATTCCAAGATTTGTTTCCGACAAAGTTTTCTAAGATGAAGGGAATATTAGGAGACTTAGGAGAGATGAAGATCCCATTGGAACTAGATGCAAAACGAGTAAATCAGCGATTGTATCTCCTGAATCCACGATACAAGGAGAGGGTCAAAGTTGAGCTCGACAAAATGTTGGATGCTGGAATAATAGAACCGGTTGAAGAATAAGAATGGATTAGCCCCATGTTTATGGAGGACAAGAAGATAGGTGAGGTTTGGATTTGTGTTGACCTTAGGAAATTAAATGATGCATGTTTTCATGATTCATTTTCAATGCCATTCACTAATGAGGTGCTATAAAGAGTGGGCGGTCAAGAAATTTACTCATTCATGGATGGATTTTCTGGCTATCACCAAATCAAAATCGCAAAAGAAGGCTATCACAAGAAAAACTTTGTCACTAAATGGGGATGTTTTTAGTACACTGTGATGCCATTTGGACTGAAGAATGCACCTGTGATATTCTCTTGGATTGTTGTCGCTGCATTCAAGGACTTTATTCAGAAGTTTCTGGTAGTTTATATGACCGACTAGATGATTTATGGATTGATCAAGGAACATCTTGCGAACCTACGACTGATGCTGGAGGTATGTCGACAGCATCAGATCGTGCTAAAATTGAAGAAGTGCATTTTTTGCGCATCTTTTGGGATGTTGTTGGGACACATTGTGTGCAAGAAAGGACTGTTGGTTGACTCTGGAAAGATTGTGCATATTTTGAGATTTCCCCCACCTACAGATGTGAAGCAACTTAGAGAGACATTGGAGTACACATGATACTACTGCAAGTTCATCCGTGGTTATGCTACGATCAAAACTCCTATGGAGAGGTTGTTAAAGAAGGATGCAGTATTTCTATGGAGTTAGGAGTGTCAGGACAACTTTGAGACACTCAAGGCTAAGATGGCTTTCGCACCAATACTAGTTTTTCTTGATTGGAGCAAGTAGTTCCACATCCATGTAGATACATCGTCAATTGTGTTGGTAGTGGTGCTGGCACAGCCAGGGGAAGGATATCTTAATCACCCGATTGCTTTTGCTAGTTAGAAGCTGTCGTCTGTGGAGAAAAAATTATACTACAATAGAGAGGGAAGGACCGACGATGGTATATGTGCTATAAAAGTTTCAACATTACCTATTGGGCGGTCATTTCAAGATGTTCACGGACCACTCTTCCTTGAAATACCTGGTCAATAATCCTATGTTGGGGGGGAATATATGTCATTGGATACTCTTTCAGAAGTTTGATTTTGAGATAATTGTGAAGCCGGGTCGCTTGAATGCTCGCCCAAATCACTTATTCTGAATTGAGGTAGGTAAGGAACCAACAAACATTGAACATTGGTTTCCCGATGCACAACTATTTAGAGTTGAGATGGTTGATGATTATTACGAGAAAATAATTCCATTTTTGTCATCAGGAACAACACCAGAGGATATTAATAAAATTTCGAATAAGTAGTTGGTTGTTAAGGCTGCAGATTTCCAGTTGACCACTAGACAACTCTATAAGCTCAAACCAGATGAGATCTTAAGGCGATGTGTCATAATAAATGAACAAGGGCAAATATTGGTAGAGGCACATGCAAGATTTTTTGGTGGACACTATGTAGGTTGTGCTACTACCAGGAAGGTGCTCCACACAGGACTTTGGTGGCCCACTCTGAATAATGATGCAACAGATTATGCGCGGACTTGCGATGTCTATCAAAGAACTGGGAAACCGTGAAGGAGGGATGATATGTCAGTCGTACCTCAGGTGACGTTGCAACCATTTGATAAATGGGATGTGGACTTTGTGGGACCAATTAACCCACCTGGGAAGAGAATCGGTGTGCGGTACATAATTACAGTGATAGAATATTTGACAAGATGGGCGAAGGACCCACCTATTGTAGATTGCACCACTGCGACAGCAGCGAGGTTACTATTTGACAACATTGTCAATCAATTTGGGTGCCCAAGGATATTGATGAGCAACCAGGGGAGTCACTTCATAAATCATAGAGTCAGGGCATTGACAGAGGAACTTCAGATACAACATAAGAAGAGTACCTTGTATCATCCACAAGCAAATGGGACAGTGGAGGCATTCAAAAAAGTGTTGGAGCATGCGCTCAGAAAGGTATGTAACACAAACCATGATTACTGGGATTTGAAGATTCCAGTAGTCTTGTGGGCATATCACACCACTTGAAAAAGATTGAGATGACAAACACCATTCAAATTGGTGTATGGGAAAGAGGTAGTCATGTTGATGGAATGCATTGTTCCAAGTTTGCGCATAGATTCAAATAGGCATGGATGATAAAGCTGCATTAGAAGAATGCTTGGTGTATTTGGTGCAGCTCAAGGAAGACCTCTTTGTTGCAGGTTTTCACCAGTGCGTTGATATGGATCGACAAAAAGCTTGTCATGATCGACATATTAAGAACAAACAATTTCAGCAAGAAGACCTGGTCCTGATGTATGACAACAAGTTCTCCAAACATCCAGGTTACATATGAATTGGCTAGGTCCATATCTCATTAATTCCATTACTTCAGGAGGTACAGTACAACCACAATAGTTAGAAGGTGCAATGATGCCAAAGCTAGTAAATGGTAGCACGTTGAAGCCCTACAGGACATGCTCGGAGTCACGCAATGCTTGACGTATTGCACGATTTTTTTTTTTTGCATGATATGGTAGTTAGGAGGATGGCTCACCAAGAGGAAGTGGATGCACAAGTAGAGGAGTCAGTATTGCAGGTAGGGAGTCACACTGCAAAATTCGTAGGGCTGCGACAACATCAAATCAAAAATAAATTGGGTAGTTAAAATAGTTAGCCAACAATGCTCTCAGATGAGACACGTCTTAATGACGGATGCAATCGTTGGACTGACAGGATCAACAGTATATTTGGGTGATTAATGCATGATTTGGTCGTAATGACAAAAAGGGATCGTAATGATTTGGTCATAATGGGTGGAAGATCGATTCGGCTCTATAAGAAGTGGACGAACACGATTGGAATTCACCATTGTGCAAGTGGGCATTGTCGATAGAGTTGTAGAGAGTGTTGCAGTGAAGTTGAGTTGTAGTGATTGGTTGAGTTGCAAAGTGGAGAAAGGTTGAGTGCCCATTTGAGAACTAGGGGGCACTTGTGCAACATGCTGCATGAGCAAGTAACAGTTGAAATTTCCAACGAGAGAGATTCACCAGTCATCGAGGTACCCATTGAAGAAGAAATTGCAAGTATGCCGGTGGGTTCGTCATCAGTTCCAAAGAAGAAGAGGGGGGTGTAGTGGTAGAAGTCCCTAGTTCAGAAGAAGTGGAAGAATAGAAAATCTACATGAAAATAGGAGGAGGCACTTGCACAAACGATTCCATCAAAATCAGGGATTGAGGAGACATCAACTCGCCCAAGGTTATCCACTATAGATATCCCTGGGTATGTGCCTCCTTGTCGGCCTAGTGTGAAGCCAAGGGAGATGACGAAGAACCAGAAATACCTAGTCAAGATGTCAATGATTCCACAAGGCATGATATGTACCAAGGACATTGTTCCCTCGCTGATGCAGATGAAATATGGCAACCATGACATGCTCAAATCTCCATAGATTACTAGAGAAGTATATCTACCTGTAGCACAGGTGAGGGGTGGTCCAATAGCATGAATTCCACATGGCTGGGAATGAGGTTTGGCGATATCGGGATTGTTGGGACTAATCAACATGTCGTATTTTGGGTAGTTGAATAAGGAAAATGCATGCATGAGGTAGCTTTTGGCATGCTTCCATGGAGGGATTCTATGGCTGGATCAACCGGTTGCAGTCACTATGGCACTTATTTGAAAGATCACGGGGTTTCCCAAGGATGGGCCTGACCCATTGCAATATTCAAGGGGAAATAGAACGACAGAAGGTTGGATACACAGCTGAAGAAAATATACAACTTGCAGCGTGCCGGATTAGCTTACTGCGTTGACAGTATAAACGAGACAACGGTTCACATTATGATGATGATTCTAGACAGCAAGGTTGTGAGAATGAACAGACCCAAACAATGTAATTCTGGGTCATCTCCTGCACAGAGAAGTGTGCACAAGGGGTGCAGATGAACTGGTTGCTATTTTTTATGAACCAGTTGATGGATGATGCACTTGCAGTCCAGGAGGGGCAGTGGCCATTCACATACAACTGGTTACTCATTTTAATTGTGCTTGTGGCTTGGATGGATCCAGACGAGTATCACAGGATGGATGTAGATGCAATGAAAGTTTGTAAAGGTGTCCAATACCAGAACCTCTGGTATGTGAAGGAAACATAGCGACCGGAGGACTATGCAATTCAGTTATGGATATACTGGGAAGCATTGTAGGCTGTAGTAGTGAAGGTTACATGACTGACAGAAGACGTTGGGGTGAAGTATCAATGAGCCTCCGGTTTGTGATTGGGAAGCATGCCATTCATGTGCAGGTGCGGCGCGAACCAGATAAACAATGGTTTCCCATGACATATAAAGTTTCTCACATCGATATGGAGATTATTATGGCAGATTGGCCCCTAAAATGGTGCGAACTGATCGGTATTGAGGATGTGTTGAAGGATCCACTAGCTGATGTATCGGTGGATCCATTTCTTGACCCGCTGAGTGACCACAATTCTGACGGAGCATCAATGCAGACCCCTACTAATTTAAAAGTGGAGAAATAGTTTGAGGAATCTTACATGAAGAAAAATTAGGACCACAGTGCGACCAATGGTAATGCACCAGTGCCAGAGGAGAAATTGAGCCGTATCATTGCGACTATTACAACAACAACAGATGCAGTGGGGGAACACATGAAGAAGCAAGCAACAGATGGATTTGGTGAGGTAAAAAATCACCTTGACTCTTTAATTGATGCAGTTTTGACTAAGGCATCAGAAGTAGCTACTGTGTAGAGGATTGGCTCGACCAACATTGGGACGTAGATTAGGAATGTGCAAATTTCGCTGCATGTGATCGAGACCAATAATGAGGATGTCAACACATCATTGTGATAGTTACAAGATCTTTTCGTAGACATTAATGCACTGTCGACATAGACATTGATGCACATGCAGAGGGTCTCCAATCAGGAGTTGGAAGACAGGGAAAAAATTATCAACAGTTAATTCTTGAGGTCGCAGGAGAAAGAGGTGGAAGTACACAAAGGGATTGAGGCATTGCAGAAGGAACAATAGCAGCTGATCGAGGAGAATTCCAAGGAAATTGAAGAGCTGAAAAAGGAGAAGGACTTCCTGTAGGGGAGAAGGCACAACTTTGGGATAGTAGAGTCCACTTAGAGACAACAATTTTTGATGCTTGTCAGAACATATTCAAGACCATGGCGAAGCTGGACGCGGTGGCTAAAGTAGAACGACTTGGGGCTATCATTACACAATTGCAACATGACAATGCAAAATTGCAGGATTTGGTCCATTTAGACACACCATTAGAGAAAATTGCAGAGAGGAAAAGCAACATTGAGGACTTAGAAATGCAGCTAGAGGAAATGGAGCAATAAGCGAAGCAAGTAACTAATGTGACTACACAATTTTGGGGAAGTCTAGTCCAAGATGACCAGTTGGAGCAACTGACCAAGTAGTTGCAGGAGGCCGAGAGGTAGTTGCAAACATTGAATAGGTTGCTTAAAGTGATGCCCCCAGTTGTATAGGTCACCAAGGAAGCAGAGATGAAGGATTTGCAACATTGGGTTGCGAAGGACATGGATCGTTAATAGAGGTGCTTGACACAGTTAGATACATTTCAAGATGTTGGTGCACATCTCTCGATGAAGGTAGTTTCGGTGCTACAAGCAATTCAGGAGGGATGAAAGAATGTCACAACAAATATCGCCAAACATCCATTAGAGCAGGAGTTGACAGAAATATGGGAGACTACTGAGAAAATCAAAGAACATGTCAAGGAAATTACCCAATAGTACGAGGACTTCAAAGTGAATATCAACGGATACACCATTTCCAGCTGATGTGGCTTAAGGGTGAGAAAAAATATTGTGTTGGGGGCCTGTTGGTAGGTAGTTTTGGGGTAAGTTAGTTGTGCAACATCACGGATGCCGTGCAAGGTCAAAGATGCCGCACAAGGTGGAAAACTACGCACAAGTCAGATTCGCAATATTTTATGTAGTTTGGTCATATTTTGTAGATTTGGATTGCATTATGTGGATTGTGGTCATTATTTTGTAGATTCCTTTAAGAAGTATTTAGTTATTTGGTTAAGTGGACCACCAACATAAATCCGCAAGGATATAAATAGATGTAGAATTGCAAGTGTTAAGTCTTCTTCGACTGGCTTCTTGAGCATCTTCTTAGTCTTCTTTGCTGGGAAATTTTTGGATATGTGTATGTGAGCCGAAGAACTATTTTGGAGAATCTGTGTTTTGCTGTGAAGGATAATATGACATGATAGATATTTAGTAGAATCATCGAGTCTTTTTATATCTTCCTGTTTTCTTGTTTTCTACGACCCAAATGTGAATGTGATGTGTATCTGTGAATGATACGATGTTTCTATGTTATGAATGATGATGCGATGTGAGATCTTGTTTATGATTCGACAGATGTTAATCATATCTATTAAATAATGATATGATTCTGTTAATGGATAATCTGAATAATTAGATCCTTTTAATAATGTTGCACTGAGTTGATAAGTAGACACATGGTCCTCCTTCATTTTGTGGAAACTTGGTTCCTTCAGCTCTCCCTCGAACATCTTGGGTGAGAATTCATCTACTCTACAGGTGTTTTCGGACAGGGCATAACCTTTATGGGCCAGTGCTTAGCGAGAATGCGGTGGTTTGGGTGTCGACAGAGAGAGAACCCCTATCGACGGGTTTAGTGTCAACACACGGAAGAAGCCAAATACACTGCAACATATTCATCTTGTAGCGAAGCAGTATGGCTTCGAAATATGTTGGTAGGATCATTTGATGTAGAGATAGATGTTATTGATATCCTTTGTGATAATCAGATTTGTATCAAGATGATAGAAAACCTATTGTTTCATGATAAGTCAAAGCATATTCAAGTTAGATACCATTTCATTCAGGACATGGTTAAAAAAGGAGCTGTAAAGATCAAGTATCTTCCTATAGAGGAACAAGTGGCAGATGTGTTGACGGAGCCTCTACTCATGTAATATTTGAATACCTTTGAGACAATCTTGGTGTATTCCGAAAGGACCTCTCTCCAAAGAGGGAGTGACGGTAGATGGAAGAAGGATGCATTGATGTTAGCTCAGTCTAGAGTAGGGTAAGTCTGGCTAGGATTGTTGTCCCGAAAGGGTTAGTCAGATGAGACCTATTGATCCTAGGGGGATTAGTATGTCTGGATATATTAGTTTAACTGAAGTGGGTTTATAAGTCAGGACAAGGATTGTTTGTCCCGAAGAATATCTATCTGTCTAACTAGGCTTGTTGGCTCGAAAGGGTTAGTAAGTTAGAGAAAAATGCTTGGATGGATCTACCAGATAACTTACCGTGATGCTGCTCTGAGATAGTCAGAGGGAAATATGTGTGTTTTAGTATTGTTATACTGATGATAGTTGAGATGATATTTACAGTATTTCTATACTGTTGATTGTTAAGATGTTTGTTTGGTTCATTATTGTTATACTGATGATTGCTGAGATGTTTGGTTCAATATTATTATACTGATGATTGCTGAGATGTTTAGTTCAGTATTGTTATACTGATGATTGCTGAGATGTTTGGTTCATTATTGTTATATTGACAATTTCTGAGATGTTTGGTTCAGTATTGTGATACTGATGATTGCTGAGATGTTTGCTTCAGATGATTGTTGAGATAGTTTTAGTGTTGTTACAATGATGATTGTTGATTGTTGAGATGTTTGTTGAGATAGTTTCATTATTTCTATACTGATGTAGTAGGTTCAATATTCTCATATTGATGATTGTTGATTGATGAGATGATTGATAGCTGCAATATTCTTATACTCATGTTGTAGGTTTAGTATTATCATACCAAATATTGTTGAGATGATTGTTGATGAGTTTTTTTTAGTATTTTGATGTTTTATGTTGATGGTGATGTTGATGTTCCAACATCTCTATTCTGGCGATGCAGATGGTGATCTAACATTACAGATGATTTTTTTTAGCACTAACATGCTAATAATGTTGTTGTTTTTTCAGTATTTACATACAGATGATACAGATGATGATGCTTCAATATCTATTGCAGATGATGATGGTTTAGTGTTTACACACTGATTTTGGCAAACTTAATGTGGCAGAAGATGACTCAATATTCACATACTGATGCAATAGAAGATGATCTTGAAGACGTGACACATGATGATTCAGTATTCACATAATGATGCTACAGAAGATGATATAGAATATGTAACAAACAATGATTCAGTATTCACATACTGATGCTATGGAAGTTGATCCAAAATATGATTCAATATTCATATACTGATGTGATAGACTATGATTCAGTATTCACATACTGATGCTACAGAAGATGATCCCGAAGGTGATAGAATATAATTGAACACGTACAGAAGATTATTCAGTATTCACATACTGAGACTGCAGAAGATGATCCAACTGAGATCGGTGATGAATATTATGATGATGTTCCAAAAATTCCTATGAAATATAGAGTCTCACTAGTCAATTGTACAGTTGTACTAGTAGCAATTGTTACTACGGTTTAATACCTTCCTAGTTAAGAGGGAGTGTTAAAGTATTGTAACTTCGGAAGATATTCCAGATGTATTGATTGCATTCGTCCTTTAGGAGATGAGTTTGGTATTATTAGTATCATTGAATGAATCAATGTAAACCTCCAGATGTAATTCGGGTCAATAGTACCCAAGTGTCAATATATTAAATGTTATTTCTGGTGTCCAGTTGGACAAGTCATCCCAGTCAGTTAGAGAAGTCACCCTGTTAGGTTATAGGTCATCTAAACTAAATGACATAAATAGGGAGGTTCTCCCCTTCATTTGTACTTACTCACTCAAGTTGTTTTTCAAGAGAGAGAATACCTAGTGCACCAGAAAGAAGTTAGAAGCAGTTTTTTGGGTTTTACACTACTCTGGTTGAGATCTATACTAAGGAAGTTTTGTGGGGTTTTATCCTTTGTGGTTTCCCCGAGGAAAATATTTGTGTTCTTGTGTTATTAGGTATTTGTGCTTGTTGTTATTTCAATGATTTTCTAGTGACAATTTGTTTTAAGATATCATCTAAGCAAAACAATAAAACTTAATAGTTTTAATGAGATCCATATGATTTTTTCATGGTTTATCTATATGGATTGCATTCCCATATGTTACATCGATTGTGCCAATGGGGAAAGTCATTATAATAAAAATCTCACATCAATATCTTGGGGAATTGATTCTCCTTGGAATTCATTCTCCCATCTTAGTGGTTTCTATGTTTTCACTATCACCAATAACCATGTGGAATACGATGTTGTGATTTGACTTATTTTCAGTTCCATTCAATCACATCCATGTATACATAATCCCTATACATCCAACATTACATCATAAGAAATAATGAACATACATAAATTTCATATGTACACACATCATCATCACCATCATCATCATCACAAAATAATAAGTGTTTGCAACCAAGATTTTAGAGTTATGTCAGTATCATCAAAATATAAGAAGTGTTTTTAACCAATATTTTAGAGGTCTATCAAAACTATGATACCTATACAAAAAAACATGTTTAGAATGGAGACATTTCCTATAACTATGTAGTCACCATCTGTCTCCCCTATATCCTTACTATCATAATCATCATCATCATCATTGTCATCATTGTCATCATCATCATTGCAATCATCATCATCCTATTTATCATCATTAGTAGGAGGATGTTTCACAATCAGGGGTAGTGCCCTTCTCATAATGTGCCTTATCTCCTTATACAACCATAAGGTCCTCCACATGATAGGTCACCATTCTACAGGTTGTCTAAAGCATATATCCATCAACTAATTATAAAGGTGTTTTCGACCATAATTTGTAACCCTTATTATAAATTTATCAATGTCTTTTTAGAGGTCATATAATACAACCTCTACACCTTTTTGTGTTAATGGGAAAGATTTACATTCTCTACACTAGAATGTCATTGTTTTTTCCTTTCTCACCTCACTGTTCCACATCTATACACAAAAAATAGAATATATTCATTGGTAACATATATCACATTAAAAATATAGCTACCATCTATGATAGTATGTAAACACAACTTAAAAAATATAAATCCATATGTTTTCTCACGATATGGTCCCCACTCTTGCTCAAGTGGTTGCAAGAGCTCTATAGCTCTTAGGCAGTCCATACTTGTGTATCGATAATACTTAATCACAACGTAATTAAGAAATTTTTTTTTTATGAATTTATTTCCCTCAATACCTCCTCCCTACCTCCTCAATATATTTTCCCATCATCCCATCTAAGGCTCTTCCAACCCTACATCTCGAATAACATGATGGGGTTGTAGTGTCAGCACCCACGAAAAACAAAAAAAACATATAAATGTCCCAATTACCTTGTATTCCTATTAAGTACTTTTAACTTGATTCATCATACTACTTTCACTATTGTATTTATTTTCAAAAGCACTTTTAGGCTACAGTATTGTTTCCATGTGTGTATAAACATACTTTGGAGGGAACATAATTTTTTCAAATCCTTCCAAACACAACAAATCCTACATGTATATTTTTTTCAAACTAACATATTATAGGTGATATTCATCTACTCCATTTTATCCATTTAACATGTTTGTTGAGCTTGTTGCATTAGAATTAAATGTGTGATAAAGGGCCAGCTGACCAAAAACGTTGGTCACCAAGTTAAATAAATGACCAAACCACCCAAAAGAAATGGCCACCATAGTGTTTTTGAGTGAAATATGACCATATTTGAGAAATTTTAAGTGATCACAACTAAAAATGACTAAAATAAATAGCTAATTTAGTCATGGGATAAAAAATATCACTAATTTAGTCATGGGAAAAAATATGACTAGCCAATCTAAGTTAATAATTATATAAGATGAAACTAGCCATGTTTTAATAGATTACACCAACAATAGTTTCTAAAAGAGAAAATATCTAACATCAAAATTGGATTCATATTGCAATCGTGCATAAATTATACTAACCTTTTTAGATAAAGAGTTCTAACTTCTTGAACGTAGAGTTTGCAGTTTGCAGAAATTTTCAAGAAAATTATGTATGATTTTATGTTTGAGCTTGGAGTTATGTAGAAGATTTCAAGAATCAATGATTGAGTTACATAATTTTCTTTTCTTGCAACTGGGATAAATCCATACATGTTGGTCTCAATCATTACTCAATCGAGTTCAAACCTCACTTGCTAATTTAATAATCACAAAATTCCATCCAAATACCTTGACTCAATATAATATATATAGAGTACATAAAAAAGGTCTTTACATTGATTTGCAACGTTAAAATTTATTAAATTCATTGGTGGTTTCGTTGTTATGAAGTCACTTGTTGTAAATTGGAGGTCACGAGATCAATCCCACTTGGGTTTACCTGTGTCCCATGTCTTGCGGCAGGTGTGGGAAACCTAGGGTTATAGTGGTACCGGGAATGGATCCCTGGACCCCGTGTCACGCAAGTACCATCCCATCCCCAGTTGCCAATTCCCCTAGTTAAAAAAAAAGAAAAACGTTAAAATTTATTAAATCATTAAATTTGATTTATGATTTGGTAAATTTTTAACTTTGTAGATGAATTTAGATGGGTTCTACAAATCCTCTAAATTGAAGAAATATATAATATTCTTATTATATATATTATAGTTAATGTGTATAATTAATATAATATAATAGATATGTATTTTAATATTTAGCTATATAGTATTTATGTTTTATATATGATATTATACTATTATTCATCACAATGACATTCTACTACTATATATAGTATATTGATATATAATATAATACATTTAATATATACACATAGATAATATGTTAGGCGTATATATAATATTAACATAATATATTTTTAACTATAAATATGTTATAAATAATATAATATAATATAATATAATAATAAAGTTTAAAAACTAATAGATATAATATTAATATAATATGTTTTTAATGTATAAATATATTATATTATATTATTATAATAATACTAATAAAATTGAAAAAACTTAAATTTATACGGAGGGAAATAAAAATTTGGGAGAAGAAATTGGGGGAAACTTTCTTTTATGTGGGGAATGGGAAAATTATGAATGGATATGAATTAATTTACGATTTCCAAACTCGACAATGGATCTACCATGGTAATTATGCTCTTTGTGTGGATCAATTTAATTTTTGGGTTTATAGTGATAATTTATCGGAAAACAAGTTTATTAATCTACGGTTTAATATAGGGTCTATATTGGATTTTGATCTGATTTGTGAATTTATTCCAATGAATATATTGTTGATGTTAAATGGATTCGACAGTTTCATATTACAATTGCTTCTAAATTAGTTGATTACATTATGAAAATAAAGATAGTTTTCTTGAAGAGTTTGTGGAAACAAACTATTGCAAGGACTTGAATGCCATGGCTAGACTACATCATTGTTATAGCTGATTTTACCACACCTGGTGAATCACACTTGTATGGCCTTCCCCTGTCCCTCTGCAAACTCTTTGGACCCCATGGACTTTTTTTATACCTTTGATGTTTCCAAGATCATCCCTAAAAACATGCTTAAATTGCTATATGTGAATTTTAAACCCTTTCTCGCGTATATACGTGGGTTTGACCCCTAAAACCATGTACATTGAGATGTGTGCACAAGGCCAAATTATTTTGGAGTTTTCCTTGACATGGATCCAACTCACTTGTCTCTTGGCCTTCCATATGCCTTGAGATCGCTCGGATTCGACCCTTCATTTCCCCATTGAAGAGCTATATAAGGAACCCTTTGGATACATTGAAGAATATGTGAGAATTGAGAGCAAAGAAACAATAGTCCATTGTTGCCGAAACTTATCCTTGAGTCTGCATCCCTTTGTCCCTTGGAGCACTTTGGTGCTCTTCCCATGCTTGCAATTTGCTTGTGAGCTTGCTATCGAGAGATGGAGGATTGAGGTGGTGGAGGCCCAAGTGGGGGATCCCGTTTCTCCGATTCGCAGACGTGTCGATAGAGGTTGTATTCATTGTAATCTCTGATTTTATATTAATAGAAATATATTTTCTTATCTAATAATGTATGTTTGAATGAATATTTTATCCATGGATGATTTCAAATGCTTATACTTTGTTGATTATATATGTTAGAGTAGATCTAACATCAATATATATAGCATGCTTGTCTTGTTTACTGATTGTTGAGGAATTAATTTATCAATTCAAGATGGAGTTGGAAAGCTCAATGGGGATCTACTTCAACCGTCTGGAATAAGGTACGAGTTTTGATCCTTTAGTGTTAGATATTTGATTTCTCTTACATATTGGAAAGGATTGATTTTTGGAGTCAAGTTGTCTGTTGTGGTACCCCAAGCCGTAGGAATTTCTCTCCGTAACAAAATTGGCGACTCCGCTGGGGAGTTCTTAGTAGTTATCCTTTGGGGGTTTTTTATCGGCATTCAATGACTTTGAATTGCTATTATTTCTCTGTTTCTGTGTTGGGTCCAGGGGCATGTATGCCTGGTAGTGTCTGATTGGTGTGAAGTTTGTCTCAGCTTGTCTGTTTGCCTTTTTTTTTATGCACTTTTCTTCTTGTACACGATTTTTTAACTCACAGTCGCGTATATACGCGGTTTTCACTGATATATCCGCGTACATACGCGGGTTTATTGCGAACAATCATGTATGCCCTTAGTTTTTACTTCTAGAGGAAGATTGATTGTTGCTGGGTGAATTTTGATAATTGCTGAGTCTCCTTTGACACTGCTAGAGCCTATATACACCTTTGTTTCTGACTAGAGACATTTTTTTTTTAAGGGTAAATTTATTTTTTAAGAATGTTCTTGTCATTGCATTTTCGATTTTTTTGTTTTGGGATTAGTGCATTAGATTTCTTTTACCTTAGTACTTTGTGTGAGTGCTGTTTGAGTGTACTTGCCGAGTCTAGAAGTAGTAGAATCATTATTTTGCTTTAGTATCTCATTTTTGTTTTAAAAAATCCAAAAATATTTGCTTATTTGCATCATTATGCATTGCATTTTTGCATTTTACATGGGACTTGCACTAGGTTTTTCTTTGAAGTATTAGTCAAGATTTCATATAGGAATGATTGCACTTATCATTTGAAGAAAATTTTTGCATTTCATGTAGTAGCATACCCTATTTTCATTGGACACAATGCATTTGCATTTATTGTTAGGTGTGCATTTTGCTTCATGTTGCGTCATAACACCATTAGCTGCACGGCCATCTACCTCTTTTGAGTAATAAAGCCAAATAAAATCAACACTTAATTAAAATAAATTACGCCATTTTCTTTGATAGGGTACACCAACAAGATTAGGTTTTAGGGTCTTGGAATAGTTCATTGTCAGTAAATTCTCCAATACCACTAAACAACAACATGTATGTGTCTATCCAGGTGAGAGTGTGAAATTCCTTGGTATAATTAGTGTTTCTCAGGATCCTCCTCTCAAAATGGAGTTAAGCACGAGGCAGTGTGAGCGGTTATTGATTGGAATGATCCCTAGTCATAACTGAGTAGCACCGGAGATATTTCCAGGATTGTATTTGTATCTGGGGGCTCTTTCGAGAGTTTCGGGCTTTGCTACCCTGCCCATACGGTCAATCTTGCTTGCGACTGTCTTCCTGAGCATTGATTATATTCAGGTGACCTTAGTTTCCTTACCTAGGATATCGAGAGGGTACTTTGCAGGGGTTATTCTACAGGTGTCCTAGCCAGGTTGGGCTTAGAAAACATAGTCACTTTACGCATTGAAGCTGAGGGCCACAATAATTGGTTACGTACCTTTGCTTGTTGTGTATGGGAGTCTCAAGCCTCTCCTAGGAGAGACATACCTGCTTCATTCGGGAGCTTACTTATCCTACCCTTGATTGCTTGTGTTTGGCTTTAGATTTTATTGGTGTATGCTCTGTGCATGCTAGCTTACTTAGGGTTTGCATAATTAGAGAGTCTTTTATATTTTTGAGTCATTGTGGATTCGGGTGCGGCTCCTCGGCGTTCTTGTCGTTTAGCAGGACTTCCATCTTCTACATCTCCTCCTCCTTTGGGAGAGAGAAATAGACGGTCTAGGCGGACTACTTCGCACATTGATTCACACACGATGGGAGATCGTGAAGATGGTATTCCTGAGCTTTCTTCTCCACTTTGAGTGGATGAAGGGGAGTTTACTCCTACCTATGATCCTTCACTTGATATGCCTGTAATTTCCGAGTTAGGTCTTGTAATTTCTGAGATAGGTACTTTCCATGATAGACCTACTTACTCTATCTATGATCCACCATTCACACATCACCGTTATGGAATGCCGGACGACGAGACTCATTATGAACCCATGAGCACTAGTTATGGTAGTTATGTTATGTCTGGTATCCCCACACATGATTTGGCATTTCATGTCGAATCAGAGTTTGAGCCTAACACTACACCTGGGGGCACTACTATTCCTTACCATGCGGAGAGGTTTGGGACCACGAGTCATATTACACCTTCCATCCTGGCGGTGGAAGCTAGGGTTAGTGATCCTATTAGGATACCAGATCCAAGACGAGTGACTATAGGGAACACCACGTACATAATTTCATAGATCCCTTCATCCTTAGTTCCTTGTTCTTTGAATTTCATTCCTCCACCTCATTCACGTGGTACTTCGGGACGGAATGTCCCTATGAGTGATGTCCGTACTGCTGCTACTCGCACAGTTGTGTCTCAAGTTCAAGTACCTTCTATTGTTTTGGGGGGGTCGTATCCCTACTTCTGGAGGTCATGTCATTACTTCCGGAGCCTATATTCCTACTTACAGAGTGTCTCATGGGATGTCTTATGGACCTTATTATGGGACGCAGTATGGAAACAGTTATTCACCTTATGGGTACGGGTATCAATAACCCGCTTACTGTCCTAATTATGGATTTGTAGCCCCACATAGTCAAGGTACACCACATTATAGTGCTTCCATGCCACCCTACACAGGTCAAACGAGAGGAGGGAACTATGGCCAAGGCCATGGTGGTTACGGTAATCAGATCTATGTGAACCAAAACTATCAGGGAGCGGTGCATCGACCCGCTCATCCTAGGCTCCCTTTCCTCACAATGCTAAATCTTCCTGAATTGTCGAGACTGGAAAACGATCTTCTATCCCATGACCCCGCTTGGCCGGCTGTCCCTAATAAGCTTCCCTCAGACATACCCAATTTCGAGGGAAAACCGGGAGAGGATCCGAGCGAACATGTTACTACATTTCAGCTATGGTGCTCTTCTAATTCCTTACACGAAGATTTGATCTGTTTAAGGCTATTTCAATGCACCCTTATAGGGCCTACCGTGAAATGGTATATAGAGTTACCTAGGAGGCATTCTCTTTGTTCGATGACCTAGCGATGACTTTTCTCCACCACTTCCAGCTACCAGTGCATTACGACATTGGTACAGAACTCTTGTCAACATTTCGGCAAGATAAAGCCACACATATCTCAGACCGTATCTAAGAGTGGCGTAGACAGAAGAGGTTGATTAAAGCCTTCATACCGCCGGAGTTTCTCCTTGAGTGGTTCCTTAAGTCATTATTGCCTTATATAATGAAGGATGTTTCTACATCTAAAGTTTAAAATGAGGAACAAGCCATTTTTAGGGTGCAGGAATTGGACTTGATTTATGCTCAATCTGGTTTGTTATATGAGATCATTCCCAACACTCCGCGTTCTAGTTTCAACCCCAAAGTTAAACCTGGACCACATGTTGATGGCATTGTTGGTTGTGCAAGTGATAAGCCTATGGATTTAGTTATGCAACAGGTCAGTCAATTGTTGATCAACCAATCTGCTTCAGGACAAGCCATGGCTTTGTCTCAACCCACCCAAATGGTGAGTGTGCTTTCAGTGCAATCGTTGAACTAGAAGGGTAACTAGCAACCCGGAAGGAATAGAAAGAAGGGTAAGAAAAATTGTAAGGGTGGGAATAGGAATGAAAATGCTAATACTAATGACAAGAACGACCGAAATGCTGGGGGGGACAAGCAATATAAACATAAGGTTAAATTTCCTTGCAAGTTATGTAAGGATGATCACCTCACTTACTTGTGCCCTCGTATCGATGAAGCCTCGAGATTCTTAGCGTAGGGCCCAATTGTGCTAACCAACCCTTTACCTCACAATCAAAACATGAACTCAAGGATCCATGATCAGTCTGGTGGTGATCAAGATTCACCGGAGGCTAGTGGTCATGGTTGCATCAACATGGTGCATGGTACGAAGATTGTGACCTGTGCGAAGGACTATGGTTCGTCACAACCCGACCCAGGAAAGGAACCTAATCCACTAGGGACTCCTTTGCGTATTGAAAAACCTATGGATAAACCTGAAGCTGCACCTCACATTCCTGAGGGAGTCCTTAAGCGTTCGGGGCACAATCCTAATGCCCTAGCCGCCCATAACTATTCTGTTGTCGAGGATTTGGGCCACACTCCTTGTGTGATGTCTGCACTATAAGTACTTCTGAGTTGTCCTTTGCAAAGGAAGGCTTTGCTTTCTGCCCTTGGTGTGAATGATGATAATTCTTCCTCTGTGATTAAATTTGAAACCGTGGGATTGCAGCCTTGCTTGCCTTATTATGTGTCTCTTTTGATTCATGTACAATGTCTTAACATGATCATCAATCGCACTGTGATTGACGAAGGTGCTGCTGCTTCTGTGATGTATTTATCGTGTTGGAAGGGTTTAGGTTCCCTTGAGTTGTCTAAATATGGTACCATGTTGATTGCTTTTGATGGGAGATCATTTAGGCCGCATAGGATCCTTCCTTCCCTTAAGGTCCGTTTGGGAGGGAAGACCATTGCGATAGAGGTTGAGGTGGTTGATGCGCCCCTTGACTATAATCTCTTACTGGGTAGGAATTGGATGTACAGTATGCAAGCTGTATCTTCTTCTCTATTTCACATTGTATGCTTTCCATTTAATGGGAAGATAGTTACGATTGATCAAATGTCATTCAAGAATCCATCAATTACCGCATCTTCAGGAGCTTCGATCTCGATTTTAGAGCACTCTTAGCCGGCAACTTGGAGTGTGTGTGTGGGCATGTATCCATCCCTTACGGGAAGCTTTAGTTGTCCTGCACCTATCCTTATGATAGGGTCTAGTTTCGGTGATGCTTTGACATCTGTGATATCGGTGTCTTTTTGCATGAACCATATGGAAGATCCTTGGATTCTTCCTACACCGAATACTTCGAGTGAGCCCATTGTGACAGACGTGCCGTTGCCTACAACTATGGTAGCTTATCAAGCTAATATTGGGAGTGTTACAGAGCCTAGTCCTTCCTCTTTGCGGATGGAGGAGGAGGACCCGTATGTGCTTCCTGCATGGGCAGTTCAATATTCTCACGTGCATGATTGCCTTGATAGTGTTTTTCCTTTAGACGAAGCGATTATTGAGGCCACGTCAGGGGTTGATCCACCTTGGGAAGAATTGCATCATAGATCGTATTTTCTTCCCGAGCTTGACTGCTTGGAGTGTGAGTACTTTAGGGAGGTTCTTAGTGAGAGAATTGGTATTCCCATGGTTCCATTAAGATCTCCTGGTCCAATGGCTGATGAGAACATGGAAAATATATCTCCTACCATTCCTATCAATATCTCTCATGATCCTAGCAAGATTGAGAATGTCTATATTGGGGCAGAATGTTCCCATGCTGAGATTCAAGAGTACACCGAGCTGTTTAAATAATTTCATGATATCTTTGCTTGGTGTTACGATGAAATGCCAGGTATCGACCCTCACATTGTTGAACATGAGATTAAAACTTATCCCAATTCTAAGCCTGTTCGACAACGCTTGCATGCATTGTATCCTAGGAAAGCACTCGCGATTAAGGTAGAGATAGAAAAACTATTGAAAGCCAATTTTATCTATCCCATTCCCTTGATGGAGTGGGTTTCAAATCCTGTTCCAATGGATAAGAAGCAGGGAGCAATCCGTATATGAACTGATTTCCATGACTTGAATCATGCCCGTCCTAAAGACAATTTCCCCACACCATTTATTGATCAAATTTTGGATGAGTGTGCGGGTATCGAGGTTTTTTCCTTTATGGATGGATTTTTTGGATACAATCAGATCCAAATTAAACCTGAGGACCAACATAAGATTGCCTTTATTTTTCCTTGGGGAACCTTTGCATATCGAAAGATGCCTTTTGGCATTAAGAACGCTGGAGCCACTTTTCAGTGGGCTATGACCTTGATCTTCCATGAGCTCAAATCAATTATTGAGTTATTTTTGGATGACCTTGCTGCTCATTCTCATATGAGAATGCGTCATTCCTATCATTTGAGATTAGTGTTCAAAAGGTGCTGCCATTATTTGGTCAGGTTAAATCCTCACAAGTGCATCTTTTGCATGAAGTCTGGTTGCTTATTAGGGTTCATTGTCTCCAAGGAGGGTATAAGAGTCAACCCTTTGAAGGTAGAGGCAATACTTCAGTTGTCTTCCCCGAAAAACATCAGACATCTTTAATGTTTGCAAGGCATGGCAAAATTCTTACGGAGATTCATTGTCAACTTTGCCAATTTGACTAGAGGCTTTATGTATCTTTTGAAAAAGGACACCACCTTTTGTTGGGATGAGTGAGCCCAGGAGTCCTTTGATGCGCTTAAACGAGCCTTAGCATCGGCCCCAGTGATTAGTCCACCCGACTATAGCCGCGACTTTCTACTTTATGTGGCCGCGTCCATGGAGACGATTGGTATGGTTTTGGTTCAAGAGGATGAGGAGCTCCAAGAGCATGTCATAGACTACCTGAGCCAGAACCTTATTGATGCGGAGGTCCGTTATTCCCATGTTGAGAAGCTTGCCTTAGCTACCATACATGCGGTTCAATGGTTGAGACATTATATTCTCCTTCGCAAAACCTTGGTTGTAGCCCATGTCAATCCGTTTCAATTCATCCTCACTTGAAGGATAAGTGGGGGAAAGTATAATAAATGGATTGTCATCTTGCAAGAATTCGATCTTGAGTTTGTTTCAGAAAAATCGAAGAAATCGTTAATTTTTGCAGAGATTATATCAGATTTCCCAAGCGAAGAGGAGGAGATGGTTTGTGAAGATACATTTGTCGATGAGCACATCTTCTTAATCTCAACTTTGGATACATGGTATGGGGACATCATCATATATTTACAAACATTGAAGGTCCCTACTCACCTCTCATGGGATGAATGATGATGATTACGTCACATATCCAAGAATTACCTCATAGTGGATAACACCTTGTACCACCATGGGGTAGATTCCATTTTACGTCGTTGTTTAACTCATGAGGAGGCTGATCTTGTGCTAAATGATTGCCACGGAGGGGCGTGTGGTGGTCATTTATCTGGGCTTTCTACAACCCAAAAAATATTAAGAGCGGGTTATTTCTGGCCGTCGATCTTTAAGGATTGTGTAGATGCGGTCAAGAAGTGCCACCCTTGCCAGGTGTTTGCATAGAATATGTGCTCGCGACCTGCCCCGTTACATCCCATTATCACTGTCGATCTCTTCACTAAGCGGGGGCTTGATTTCATGGACTGCAACCCAGCTTCAGCTGGGGGGCATCATTATATCATAGTGGCTATTGACCACTTCATGAAATGGGATGAGGTTATTCCTATAGTTAAATCCGACAGTGAGACAGTCGCACACTTCGTATTCAACCAGATTATTACTCGGTTCGATATTTCGAAGGAGCTTGTCACTGACCATGGTAAGCACTTTCAGAATCGTATGATGGAAGAGTTGGCCTCAAAGTTAGGGTACAAGTAAGAGCATTCCTCCTCTTAATACCCTCAAGTGAATGGACAGATTGAAGCAGTGAACAAATCACTCAAATCCATTCTCCAACGAACCATCGCACAAAGAAAGACAAATTGGCACATTATGTTATATCCTGCTTTGTGGGATTATAGAACCACTGTTAAGACAGCCACAGGTTTTTCTCCATATCAGCTTGTACATGGAGTGGAGTCGGTATTTCCAGTTGAGTGCGAGATTCCTTCTTTGAAGCTAGACATAGAGCTCTTACTAGACACTTCCCCATTGGAGGAGCATTTGGTCCACTTAGAGAAACTTGATGAGCAGCGTCGAGATGCCTTAGTGGCTCTAGAAGTGAATAAGCGTTGTGTTAAGGTCCATTATGATAAGTCTATCCATCCAAGGAGGTTTAGTGAGGGAGATTTGGTCATTTTGTGGGATCAACCGAAATAACCCTTGGGGGTAGGAAATTTTAACCCCATGTGACGTGGTCCTTACGTCGTTAAATGTTGTTGGGGCGCACACCTTAACGGTCCCTAATTTTGGTAACTCCATGGTTTTTGTGGAAGTTGTAAGCGGAGTTATGACTCAAAACAGTCTTAGGGGTGTCGGGGTTGAGTAAAAACCTCATTTTTGTAATAAACCCATGGTTTAAGTCCAGGGTTTAGGGTTCGAGGTGCCCATGGTTTTGCAATAAGTGCACTATAAATAAGCACTTTTGTAAAGAAGTCAGTTTAGGCTTTTGATGTAAGATGAATTGATGCGAAGCTAAGGCTTGTTTGTAAGAAGGTTAAAGTCCCAGCTGTGTGCGTGGATGACCTCTGCAGCTGTGTGTGCAGAGGGTTTTGGTTGATTAAGGAAAATCTGCAACTGTGTGCGCAGAGGCCTGCAGCTGTGTGCGCGGATTTGAGGACTTGAAGGGATCTGCAGCTGAGTGCGTAGATCAGAACTGTGGTTTTTGTAAAGAATTGAATAAAACAAAGTTCTGTGGATGTAACCCCTAAACTGGGGGTGAACCACATTATATCGTGTGTTGTGGGTTTTTTTGTGTTGTTGTATGTTCTGTTATGCATTGATAAATATATAACTGATAAGTAAGATCACTGCTAAATACAAACTTCGCTGGAATTCCCAGTAAAGGGTTAAGCAAGACACTGTTTGTTTATCTAACAACGAAGCTAAATAAGTAACTATTAAAGTCTGCATTTTATGATTATAATTGTTAGAAGATAAAGGTACAATAATATCCCTCTTCTGCTTGCAGAAACCTGATTCTGCGGCACCCCATAGCTGTTTCGGGTGAGATTGCACCCTGTTCGTAGGTTGTTGTCGAAAGGGCCAACACTATGGGTCTTTTATTGGTGCGAAGTTAATGGTATAAGCCCGGGTCTGCCCTATAGCCCAACAAATTGGTTCCGTTTCCGGTTGAACTTAGTATCTTCTCAAGAGGGGTTTACGTCGTACCTCGAGGGCTATGTTTTGGAGACCCTCAGTGAAAGAAATCGATGATTGGATTGAAGAGACTTATCTGAACTTTGCTGTACAAGAGAACAAAGATCTGCGTCGTAGTGTAAATAAATTTTTACAAAGGTATGTTTATTCTGATGTGTATGAAATTTTCTTTGGTAGTATCCACATAGAGTTGCACTAGTGGTTATCCAGGTTAACAGAGAGAAGGACGAATTTCCAAGAACGTCAGTTTCCTGATTGGACCCCCGTAAGAATTAATATACTGAAAAGGGTGAACAACGAGATATCCCACACTGTTGATTTCTAGACAACGCGAACCCTTGAAGCATTTGTGACGGAGTTTGCCATTGACACAAGTACATCCTTCAGCGAAGCCGAACGACAGTTCTTCAAAGAACCAAGGGGTAAGTACTTGAATTCATTTAGTTTGAGAATTAAAATGCTATTAGCTGAAAAAGGTATATTGCTCATTAAATCAGAGTGTTAGATTTAAAGCTACTAACTTATGTTTGCAAGTGAAAGTACCTTCAACGAGCAAAGTGGTTTGCTGCGAAGTGGAAAAAGGTACAATAGAAATTTTGAGTCCTATACCCTAGGTCAGAATACCAGGTCTAACCCCGTAATTCCAGCAGTCTTAGATCCCGAAGAAACCCCTTTTGTTGGAAACCCTCCGGTAACCCCGCAGCAAAGACCTATTATCCCTGAGAACCCATTGTAGTTTGAAAGTAACCCTAACTCCAGTATTCCTGTCACAGGTCAGTCTACCCCAGTAAGTTCCCCCCCGCCTACTTCCAGTCCCCCTCCCTCCCCCCTAGACCCACGATGGACCATATGAATGACGACATTGAGCTCCCTATTTTCAAAAGAACTGGATCAGAGGATCCAGAACAGTTCTGGTTTTTATGCGAAGCAGTGTGGACTGCTAAGACCATTACGGATCAAGATACAAAAAGCATTAGAGGAAATTTCAACTCAAAATGGGCCTTTTAACTTTTATTCAAATTCCATGTCATCATGTGTTAGCCAATGAAATTTCTTTAAATTTTAAATACCGTATAGGTCCTAAACACTTTTTTAATATAAATTTGGGGTTAGGTATCATAAAAAAACTACTTTTTTGTTTGTATTTTTGACATATCTCCCTGTGTTTTTACTAAAATTTCGATCGGGAGAGCTCGTTGGATGCGGAATTAAATTCCGCATCCAACGAGTACCCACTCGGCATACTTTTGACGGACCCCGCTACCGCAAAAACAAGAAATACCTGAAAAAAAGGAATGATGACATCATCATTTCATTTTTTCAGGTATTTCTTATTTTTGGGGTAGCGGGGTTCGTCAAAAGTATGCCGAGTGGGTACTTGTTGGATGCAGAATTTAATTCCACATCCAACGAGCTCTCCTGATCGAAATTTGAGTAAAAACACAGAGAGATATGCCAAAAATACAAAGAAAAAAGTAGTTTTTTTCTTTTCTTCCTCCAAAATTAATAAATATTATTTTATTATTTTAACTATTATTTTATTAGTTCATTTTAGGAGGCCCATTTTGAGTTAAAATTTCCTCTAATGAGCGCAGCTGGTTACTTCTTTCAGAGACCGCGCTCTGACCTGGTTCGTGAAGTTTTCCATCACTCAGAACCATGTCTTGGCTGATATAAAAATAGCAATGATAAAGGAATTTAAGAAGCCGAAATTAGAGTTGTAGTGTATCACTGAATTGAAAGAGATTCAGGAGAGGCACGACGAATCAGTGTGGGACTTTGATCAAAGGTTCAAAGTTCTGCTAGACCAAGTCAGTTTCACCATTGGACTTGCGCAACACAAGGAATGGTTCATTGCAGCGTTGCTACCGCATATCAGAACTCCACTCATGCAACAGAAGGTCGCTGACCAGCAGGAGGCTCTGGAAATCGTGATGAAGCTTGAAACCGCTCTTGTCGAAGATAATTCTGATATTGCTCAAATCCAAGCGCAGTTGGCAGTGATGGCTCTGGAGCTTCGCGATATGAAGAAAGGAAAAAACGGTCGCGAAGAAGTTTGGTGTACACAATGTCAAACATAAGGTCATGCCAAGGAACAATGTCCTATGGTAAGAAATTACCTAAATACTGGTGCGCCAAATCCATTTAACCCGCAAGCCCTATTTTGTGAACTCTGTAGAACAACAGGTCAGCATCGACCTGAACACTGCTATCTGCTACAGAGGTATGGGCAAGTACCTAAGAACCCCTATTGTAAATTCTATAAGTCTATAAGACATAATGAAGATGAGTGTCACAGTTATGAACTCTATAAGACATAATGTTGATTCTACTGTCGAAGGTACGCTACCCGTATTTACCGCTTGTATTAATGAGATCTTGGAAAATCTACCGTCGTTTGGATAAGATCTCTATCAGATTTGGTATCATCAATGCACAGTTATGACAGATGCCGTGGATGGATTCTATAAGAAGACTCCCACACCCGCAACGGTTGCATTCTGCAATTTCTTGAGTCTTACAATTGCATCCATGTCAGCTGATAGCGAGCTTCAGAAGTTAGTGAGAGAATTTGAACAGGAGGGTCTGCTGCACCTTTTCAACCACCCACCTGCATCTGCAACCCGCGAAGAGACTCCCCTAGCACCAAGCCAGCCAATGCAGACACGCTCTACCAGAAAAAAAAATTTAAACCGAAAGTTCGTTCGAAACGGAATGAAGACATGCACCAACAATCAGGGAAAACACCGGAGGATCCTGAGATGAATCTGTCCGGCTCAGCAGAGGTTCCATTTGAAGAAGATGAGAACATTTCACCGCATCATCCACCATATCTTCCGCTAGTTTGACCAGGAGTTCATCTCCCTCGACGGACGAAGAAGTTCACATTACGCACCCCTTCGCTGCCATCGGGTGTGCAACTGGTCGGGACAATCACAAGGAAAATAGACCGGCTCAAGTACACCGACCATGATACAAATGATCATGAGAAATTTCCATAGTTCGCACCTGGGACATACTTACACTCTGTCCGCTACCAGGAGACTGAAGCGACATTATTAGAAGTAAAACAGTGGCCTACTCGCTTGGACAAAGCTGGTTTGTTGAAGATGCTCGATGTGCCCCACTTCGGACGTAGCACATAGGTAACCGTGGTGGTCAAACAATTATTGGCATTGGTACACGATGGGTACCTATGGATCAGAAACCAGAAGATCCCTATCAATAAGGAACTCATTCACCAAATTACAGGCCTGTCGAAGGAAGGACCTGACCCTAGCATTGATTTTTTGGGAAAGCATGAAGATGTGAAGCTAGCACATAGCATGAAGGAATGCTTCGGGCTGACGAAAGGGAAGCGAGGGTATCAAACCTTGGCCATTCAGCACCACAACATTCGCTTCACAGCTGAACTCTTAGCCTGCAAAGTGATGAGAAAGTGCAGACCATATGAAGTGCCTGCCCCTATTGTAAGTATTGCTGCGAAATGTGCGGAAGGCTACATTTACAACTGGGCAGCGTACATCGCTAAGGAATTTCTTGAAGATGCCCGCGATGTGCAGGAAAAGGTAGACCCTTTCACTATTCATGGCTGATCATACTTATTGCCCTGATCAGGTGGAAAGAGCCCACCGAGGCGCAGTTTATTGATGTACCTCCAAGCATGTCCGGCACAGCGAGGTATGCATCACTCTGGGTGTCACAGGACAAAGCATCCCAGCAGATGATGAACACTGTGTTTGCCTTTTACGTCATGAGTATCTCATATGACATTGTCAAGACCCCGTGGCTCAGTAATGAGCTATTCTCTCAATATGAGGGAGTGGCCAACTTCAGGGCCGACATGCACAATGTCTTTATCCAGGCCCGTGCAGATCAGAAGAAGGCATGCTGGAAGTTGCCATATGTGGTGACCAAAGATGACATCCTCGCCGTAATTTAGCAGTGGCCGGATGATTGGCTGAAGGATGAAGGAACAAATACCAACATCCCAATCCCCACGGTTACCAATGTGGGCACTGGCCCTAGTCAGACGCAGTAGTAAGATCCCCCAGAGGACAGCGAAGAGCAAACTGCGTCGCATCAGAGTGGAACCGAACATGGTGGAGATGGTGGAGACAAAGGAGAAGAAGAGGAATCGGTCAAAACTATCTCAGACCCTAATTGGCCAGATAAGCGTAAGTCACCAGAGGCCGCAGAAGTGACCAAACTCCAGTCCCGCAAGGAAAAAAAAAGCGTCGAAAAACAAGAATATAGACGAAGAGCCTACCCTGACAAGTGAAGAGCTTAATCAGGCTCTGTCAAAATCCACAGAAGTTCTCACCAAGAAATGGTCAGAGTTTGCAGATACACATATTAATGCCATCACCAGTGTAACAAAGCAAATCTCGGAGCTGAAGCAGTTAGCAGAAAAATCAGCGATGGGCGCTGCAGCAAGTAGTGCCCCAGTACCTGCGCAGCCAGACACAAGACAAGGGCCGGTTAGAGAACACCGGGGACAAGTCTCAAGTGCCGCGCTCATCATAACCGATGCAACATCTCGAGCGAAGATGAGCATGATAGTTGGAATAGATTATACTAAGATGTCCATGATGGAATTACATCTCTGTCAGTCAGCCATCGCGAACGAAATCCAAGCCCGTGACCACCACTCACAAATATTGTTGGAAAATACCAGGAAGCAGAACGATAGCCTTGCAGCACAGTTGGAGGAAGTGGAGCAGAGAAAGAACGACGCAAAACGTAAGCAGGTCACATTGGTGCGAGTATTGGAGGAGGTGTGTCGAAGTCTTCCTGAATTCGACATCCAGAATGAGGAAGAACTGGAGCAAAGAATCACCAAACTAAAAGACTACGCACAATAGTCTCACAGTGAAATAGAGAAGCTTAAAACAGAGCATGAGGCTCAGATTACGGAGCTTCAACTCCACATTATCCCAGAAAACCCACCGGAGGTTAGAAAGCAGCGCCGCGCAGACATTCAGGCCTCAGCAGCAAAAATATCAGATATCGTTAGCAGCGCAACAAAGCTACTAGAAGATAGTGTTGAGGCCTAGACCACCCTGCAAGAACATCTAGAAGTCAGACAGCTGCAAGAAACCATCAGGTAGCGATAGACAGAGTTGGATACAGCAAAAGCGGAAATTAAGACTTTGCCGCCTATGGAGAAAATGCTCAAGGTAAAGTGAAGCAATGAACTCCAGCAGGAAATTGAGTCGTGTAGAGCAAAAGCAACAGAAGTGGAAAATTCTATGCAGCCACTTATCAGCGAAGATTTCGAGTTGAGTACTGCTGTGGACACCGAACTCAAAGTTCTGAAGGAATATGATTCATTTGCGCAGAAAAAGGCCAGTGAAGCATCAGCCGCAGTATTGTAGGAGTTGGTCGAAAAGGAGTAAGCAGCCGACAATATCATGCGTGGTCTCAACAAGCAGTTCACTATCTTCGCTGACAAAGTTCCTCTACCAAAAGAGCAGCAGAGTGTCCCGGGATGGGCCACTAGTGAGTCTTAGGGTCCTGTTGGGGCACGCACCTTAACGGTCCCTAATTTTGGTAACTCCACGGTTTTTGTGGAAGTTGTAAGCGCAATTACGACTCAAAACAGTCTTAGGGGTGTCGGGGTTGAGTAAAAACCTTATTTTTGTAATAAACCCATGGTTTAAGTGCAGGGTTTAGGGTTCGGGGTACCCATGGTTTAAGCCCATGGTTTTGTAGTAAGTGCACTATAAATAAGCACTCTTGTAAAGAAGTCAGTTTAGGCTTTTGATGTAAGATGAATTGATGCGAAGCTAAGGCTTGTTTATAAGAAGGTTAAAGTACCAGCTGTGTGCGTGGATGACCTCTGCAGCTGTGTGCGCAGAGGGTTTTGGTTGATTAAGGAAAATCTGCAGTTGTGTGCACAGTGGCCTGCAGCTGTGTGCGCGGCTTTGAGGAATTGAAGAGATCTGCAGCTGAGTGCGCATATCAGAACTGTGGTTTTTGTAAAGAGTTGAATAAAACACAGTTCTATGGATGTAACCCCTAAACTGGGGGTGAACCACGTTATATCGTGTGTTGTGGGTTTTGTTGTGTTGTTGTATGTTCTGTTATGCATTGATAAATATATAATTGATAAGTAAGATCACTGCTAAATATGAACTTCGCTGGAATTCCCAGTAAAGGGTTAAGTAAGACACTGTTTGTTTATCTAACCGCGAAGCTAAATAAGTAACTATTAAAGCTCTTCATTTTATGATTATAATTTTTAGAAGCTAAAGGTACAATAATATCCCTCTTCTGCTTGTAGAAACCTGATTCTGCGGCACCCCATAGCTATTTCGGGTGAGACTGCAACCTGTTCGCAGGTTGTTTCCGAAAGGGCCAACACTGTGGGTCTTTTGTTGGTGCGAAGTTAATGGTATCATCCCGGGTCTGCCCTATATCCCAACAAATGTGTGTTACGTCGTTAAATGTGTGTTAGAGAAGGGTGCTTATGAGTTAGTGGATTATGAGGGAACAGTGTTGGCAGAGCCTAGAAATTGGCTTTATCTTGAAAAGTACTATGCATGATTTTTAGCCAAGGCTGACTATTGTATATTATTGTACAGTTTTGCATAGGTAGGTCTTTTCTTATGGCGATCGGGTTTGTGATTAGTTTTCATTTCTTTTGTGCAGATGTCAGTGGAATATTCCACCTTCATAGGATTCGTGGATGGGGCAAGCCGTTACACTCAACACTCAGCCTCTGTTGATTGGGTGATTTATACTCCTAACCGGTCAGGTATTGTCTTCAGAAGGCATATGTTTACAACCCTCTTCGAACAATGTTGCTGAGTATAGTGCCGTTATTGAGCTTCTACAGGATGCCATGTCACATGGTGTTCTCTCTCTTGAGGTACGTCTTGATTCAGAGTTAGTAGTGTCACAGCTTAATGGTTTGTACCATGTTAGGGATCCAACATTATTAAGAAGATTCTTATGTGTGAGATTGTTAGAATGACAATTTGACAATATAACATACATACATGTTCCAAGAATTAATAATCAAGTTGCTGACTCATATGCTAAGTATGTGTTAGATTGGCATTTGTTTCATAGACAATAAGCTCATCACAAACATAAATTTTTACACATGTAAATAAATAAATTGATCATCATTAAAGTTTTTTATAAACATCCAAAATGTGGTAATACATAGTGTCATAATACAAAAATGGGGCTCTCGAGCCACCAAAATATAAATACACAGTAGTACAAAATGTATCACTACCAGGTATTGAAGCCTGTGGAGGAGGAGGGGGGTTGTGATCATGGAATGTCACCACGACTCTAGCTAGTTGTCGAAATAGCTGCACCCGTGCTCGTGGTACACCCACCACTTGGCGCTGCATGGCCTCAGGCAAGTCCTTGACTTGTGCCATGGGTACTCTGTGTGTTAGCCTCATGAAGTTGGTATGAATGCTTTGGAGCGTTTGCTCCGCATCCACACCCGTAATGTCATCCCCTCTTCCCCTTCGTCTATGACGAGGGAAGCCTTTAGGCCGCCATAGTCCTACATATGCATGCATATGATAGGATGTCACTATGTATTGTCACCCAAAAACATGTCTTTTGATTCCACATAATCAGAAAACACAAAAAAAATAAATTACTCAAAATTTTTAAAAGAGGGTCGAGGTTCATTACCAATGTCACCGTATGCCGATCTTGGTGGTAGCGGCATGTCAGGGTCTCCTTGAAAATCTATCCCCGCATAGGGGTAATCATCGATGGAAACTATCTATCGTCGCCACCATGGAAAGAAATCAGCTGGATAGGGGTTGGACACCCTACCTCCACCCAGTCTGCACATCGCATTTTCCCAACGCCGTTGGGCTAGATATCGAACCCCGTGTAGAGGAACATCAACTCTAGGGCTCAATCCCGGAACACGCTCGAAGAAGAACATGCTCAGTATGCTGCTAAAACTGAAGTTTCACACCCTGCCCATCTTGCAGTTGCTGAGCTATTGTTTAATGTTGCTCAACAATGTCGTACTCCAGTCATAAACTGTGGGCTCATGCACTCCACGACATAGAACATCAATGGTCGTGAGGCTAGCCCCGCTATCCTTCCCAGTGTTAGTAGAATGGACTTTAGGCCTAGCACCTGTATGGAGTTAGTTGGGATCTGACTCCCCACCTTCTCCGTGTCTGGATAACAGTACATTGCTATGTACTCATCTATATTCAAGCCACCTCCGGGCCCGCAAGAGCGTAGGTTCACCACTTCCCCCCATCGGGAAAGTCCAGTAATATAGTATATGTCCTCCACTTCTATGGTAAGGGACATTTCGTCTATCTGGAATGACTCTGATTCTGGATCCCAGTAGTCTACTAGCATCTGTAGCAGTCTTGGTTTGGCCCTTAAGCCACCAAGACACCAAAACTTGTAGAGCCTGCATGACCGCAAAGATTGTTGAGCCATTAGATCTGCCCTTACTGCCCCTTCTACATCACCGTGCTCACGTTCTCTCCATTCTAGGACCATCTTGCACATAAAATTTAATTTTGATCCATTAGAACACTTAAAAAACATTGAACGCGGCCGCATACGTGACTGTTTGCTAAACAACCACGTATGTACATGACTTTGAGGTCTTTTTCCATGTATATCCATCCCTATACGTGGAAAAATCCTTGAATTTTGTGTGGGCCGAGGCGCGCATCTTAGATTGGCCTAGAATCCCAAATGAACCATGGAAAAAGATAAAATTTGCATGAAAATGGAAGAGGAGAGCATGGGTAAGTACCTAGAAAAAACGGTAGTGGATTTCGCTGGCTGGATCTCCTGGAATTCGCTATTGAAGTTCTGAGCTCAATTGGGTAAAAATTTCAAATGTTATATAATGTTTTGAATTTTTTACTATTTATAAAAAAATTTCAAAATTTTGAAAACTTTTACCCCCTTTTCTATAGTTTGGACCATTTCTAATCTTTTTGGACCGTTTTTGGACTAATTTATGATGTAGGAGACCATTTTGAGCGTCGTTTCGACCGTTATTATGACCCATTCGTGCCCATAATAGGTATGATATTTAAACTGGCATATAGGCTAGGTTCACCCTCGTTTGCATTTTGCACGACCTTATGACCGTTTCATTATAGCCTTAGGTACGAACCCATTCTATTATGTCACGGAACCTTCTTGCTGTTTTAGAAGTGGCATGATGTGAATGGTAGAGCTTGACCTTAAATGGGTACCCTAGTTAGCACCTTATTTGCATTTGGTGCCCATGCTGACATTTTGTCCCTTAGGGTGTGGGAGTCTATTGTATATTATTTGGCATGACATTTTGAAAGAGCCTCATACTCCTCTTGATCTTTTGCTGCCCTATTTCCCTCAGGACTCCCTTATGTCAAGTTGTAATTGCATTATCATGAGCTTTTCCTGCCTTCTTGAGCCTTACATTGGCTTCCCTAACTTTGAGTTTCAGCCATATAGCCCGAGCTTGTCTCATGTCTAGCCATGAAGAGCCATATTTTATATCCTTTGTAACTTGATTCCCTATTCTACTGGGAGGGGAATTTCCCCCGAGTGTCGCTATCCTACACATGTATCCTTGCATTGAGCATAGGTATGTTCCACTGCTTGGAACTAGTTTGTTTTCCCATATGACACTCGTCTCCTCCTAGTCTGTAACTATAAAGTAGTTTTATTCTTTTTCAAGATTTTTAAATATTTCAAAAAGTCCAAAAAATTTTCAAAAACCAAAAAGCCGGACAAGGAAAGATGTTATCTTTGGCAGCTGTCGAGTTGTTTCGCCTTCGAAAAGAGCACTGTATATCACATCCATTGGATGGGTTTATAGTTTGACTTTAGGAGCTGTACTCATTTATCTAAGTTTATCTCCACCAACTGGTTAAGCTTCCAGTCCCTATGGAGCCTCTGTCGATTCCTCCTGTGTCACAGAGATGTCCCAGTTTTGTATATTGAGTCTATGCTGCCTACATTCAGTCACCATTTGCCGTTATGCTCTTGCTCGAAGGAATTTGAAACTTGAGTCGACCATTCCTCAGTTATCTTGACTTTGCATGTCGACCATTCCCGATACAGTTACTAGTTCGTGCACCTTATGATCGAGTCCTTCCACATTATATAGATTTGCTGAGACCTTCATGTTGGATGATGTGGGATGCCTTAATGCCCTCCTTTCAGTGGATTTCATCCCATCGACTTCAGATCATTTATTTTGGGATTGGAATCTAGAGTCATTTTTGAGTGCCTTGAGACTTGCAGTCATCAGTGGCAGGTTCTCTCGCCATCAACAGTTCTTTGGGAATACATCAATGCCCCCTGATCGATGGATTCTCTCAAGTGTTCGACCTCAACACATTTATTCACACTTGTTAGTTTGCACTCTAGTACCTTGATTCCCATTATAATTATCTGTGGGTGATCTCACGTCTATTAACGGTATACATCAATGACCAGTAATCAGACGATGGACAACTATGTTCGACCTCGACACCTCTATTCACATAGTAGGACATGTACTCATAGTGGTTTGTGTAGAAGAACTTCGGGATTAGTGGCATCTCTTATATGCTACATCCTTGATCGTGCCAGTGTTCATGAGATTTAAGCTCTCATGACTTGATTCCAGTATATGTCAAACATTTCTAGCCAACATGGAGATCTTGATCCATTGTATATCTTCAGCCATTATGGAGATCTTGATCCTTTGTATATCTTCATCATGGAGATTTTGATCTATGTATATTGTACATGGCGATGACCACTTATGTCATATTTTGTATCATACCTATTCATGGCCATTGTACTCTTATGTATCCGGGACTGCTATATGCAGAGTTGTATCATTGTACTATTCTGATTGGGTGGCTAGTCTTCCATTGGGTTCTTCATCACTCCACTTCTGGGATGGACTTATAATGTATTTTGGCCATCGTATGACCCCTCTGACCTCACACATTATGGGGCATCTGTTATAGCTGATTTTACCACACCTGGTGAATCACACTTGTATGGCCTTCCCATGTCCCTCTGCAGACTCTTTGGACCCCATGGACCTTTTTTATACCTTTTATGTTTCCAAGATCATCCCTAAAAACATGCTTAAATTGCTATACGCGACTTTTAAACCCTTTCTCATGTATATACACGGGTTTGACCCCTAAAACCGTGTACATCGGGATGTGTTCAAAAGGCCAAATTATTTTGGAGTTTTCCTTGACATGGATTTGACTCACTTGTCTCCTGGCCTTCCATATGCCTTGAGATCACTCGGATTCAACCCTTCATTGCCCCATTGAAGAGCTATATAAGGAACCCTTTGGATACATTAAAGAATATGTGAGAATTGAGAGCAAAGAAACTATAGTCCATTGTTGCCGGAACTTATGCTTGAGTCTGCATCCCTTTGTCCCTTGGAGAAATTTGGTGTTCTTCCCAAGCTTGCCATTTTCTTGTGAGATTGCTATCAATATATGGAGGATTGAGGTGGTGTAGGCCCAAGTGGGGGATTCAGTTTCTTCGATTCGCAGACGTGTCGATAGAGGTTGTATTCATTATAATCTCTGATTTTATATTAATAGAAATATCTTTTTCCGTCTAATAATGTATGTTTGAATGAATATTTTATCCATGGATGATTTCAAATGCTTATACGTTGTTGATTATATATGCTAGAGTAGATCTAAAACCAATATATATAGCATGCTTGTCTTGTTTATTGATTGTTGAGGAAGTAATTTATCAATTCAAGCTAGAGTTGGAAAGCTCAACGGGGATCTACTTCAACCATTCAGAATAAGGTACGAGTTTTGATCCTTTAGTGTTAGATATTTGATTTCTCTTGCATACTGGAAAGGATTGATTTATGGAGTCAAGCTGTCTGTTGTGGTACCCCAAGCCATAGGAATTTCTCTCCGTAACAATCATCCTGTGAGTATTTTGTCATGGACAAACTAGATCATCATGTGAGTATATTTCATTATTTTTTATCCCTTTTCCCTTGTTAGGATTGGGTAAATAACATTGCAAGTATATATTGTCTGGGGCTTTCTTCTCTTTGAACAACCCTTATTTGTGGTAGCTCTAAAAATGGATGGGATTCAAACCCACCTTAAGGTATCTTTCTCAAACAGATGGGATGGTCCAATTGAAGATCTTTCCTCCACGGTAGCTCGGATGGGTGAAAGAATGTTAGGTAGCTCCTAGTCCTAGCTATCCCTAGAATATTGTATTTAAGTAGTTGAGTTCAGAAGCCACCCATTCTACTAGTCTAGCTAAACAACTAATTCATTGGGCCCATCCCATCCTCATTTGGGGGTGTAGGTAGCATAGAAATTATCGTTAGTTCAATCGGTATTTTTCCATTGGTTTGTCCTACGATGGGTGATATGGAAATTTTATCTTGATTTGTCCTACCTTATGGAGCTAGATAGGGGTAATTGGGAAATAAAATATGTTTGTTCTTGAACCAAAGAGTTGAGAATGAGGGACATTTGATGAAATTTTTATCATTTTCTTTTAGTGAAGGAATCCACCATATGTAGTGATTGGAAGGTAATTCACTCTAATATATTATAACCATGCCTACTATGGTCAAGCTAAAAGGTATTTTGTGGTCAAGATAATATCTAAGGTTTTTGATACTATTAAGTTCTTATTGATGAGATTGGTCATGTATAAGGGGTATCCATCATAAAGGGAATCCTCAAGGGTACCCTCGAAGGGATGATAACACATCAACAACCCTAACATGTGAAACACTGGTGATGACATGATATTTGAGGTGGATGAAATTAGATAACATGATTTAATAAAAGAGATTGGGTGGGAACATGATTCATTGGATTTGATGCCCTTTCCCGTGCCTATGCAGGATAAACCAACTCAATGGATTATACCTTTTCACTACGAGCTGGATTTGAATATTGATTTGTGATAAATTTGAATACTGGAATTTATAGTGAAGTAAATTCTATATTTGTATATAGGATATGCATTCATACCTGGCTAGAAATTACTCGATTCTTACTCCTGTAGATGATCAAGAAATAGAAATGGTAAGAGGGTCGGTCCTGGGGGTAGATTTTAATTAATGTTTAATTGTATTTTGTGTACAAATGAGAACCTATTCTACACCTTAATGGTGGGTAACTTGACTCAGGAAGAGACTATCCCATTTCTATTTCCTAACCCACCTCAATTTCATTTCTACGACTCAACTTTAGATTGACAACAAGTTGGTGAATCAACAACCATCAACAACCATCAACTACTATTATGTTTGAATGATGGTCTCTTTTTTTTAGTATGATCTTGGCTAATATATATTCTATGTGATCAATGAATTTTTGCTTGATATCAAGACACTCTGGTTTATGCGATTTTTTTATATATTTGGACTCCCTTTTTTAGTAATGTGATTGTTAGATCCAGGATCATGTGCTTATACAGGTTGGTGAACCCTGGACTTTTATTTTGGTTACTTTTAACATGAAAAAATTTCCACATAGATCTCTATGGTCAACACCATAATTATACATCACAATCCCATCATTATTCCCTCCATCTTGACCTTCACAATTAAATTCCCTCCAAATTGGTCCAAGTAATCATTATTCCTTCCCTAAAAAATACAAGGAAGATGTACATTAATTTCAACAAAACCCCCATTCTCTAAAAAAAGGACCAAAAATCCATAAAATAAGAATGACCAATAAACCATGGAACAATACCATGCACTACATAAAAACATGGACTGATACCACAGGAAACAAAATCTTGGATCATCCTATAGATACATCGTGAAGGTCTCCCCACAAACACTTTTAGTCACACTTTTTTTCCATCATACTTTTTCCACATAATTCCACATAACATTGTATGCTGAGTTTACTCCATACAATCCTTGATTCCATTCCCATTGACGACCCTAGTTGGAGAAAATTGGAGAATTGGATTGTGGAATCCATTGGACCAAATCCTCAAACGACTACATTGGCCCATTTACAAAGGTATGATGTATTTTTTTGTTAATTTAAAAGAAAATTTAAAATATCTATTTTTTGTTAACTAAGTCAATGTTGAATGCTTTCCATTTCACCATGAACTCTACCTCTAGATCCCTCTAATCTAAGGTTGGTTCTTTTGCACATAGACAAAGAGAAATCTCCACTACAATTTTGGAGACTCCACTAGCTCGATCCAATTGGATCTTTGGTTTTACATTTTAATTATTTATGTTTCCTAGTTTACTTCAATTAGGTACCATTATCCGTCATAGATTTGACCCCCTTTAGGAAAATACGAACCAGTCTATTTGTAGTACCTACCCCCTATCCCTAATCGACATTTTTTCCACAAAAAAATTCCAATTTTGGTCAAGTCGCACAATTTTGGCTGAAAGGCGCATCCTAGGTCGCACCTTTTTTCCCAATAAGTGATACCTAGGTCATATCTTTTTCCTAGCTAATCATGACCTGGATCCAAAGTCCACATCGCTCTTTTTCTTCCTTCCAGAGTGACCTAGGTTGCTTCTGTGACCCCGTTTTGTGTGATTTGTCACATGAAAATCACTGTTAAGTGCGACCGGTGTTTTTTTGTTGTGTTTGTGTCTTGGTAAGGGATTTTTTTTAGTCCCATGCATCTCCGACCACATCTATTCCATTGACAGGTCTGACCTATTGATTTTCCAACTATTTAAGGTGTTTTATATCCATTCCAGACCCCATCTAAGTTTCCTAACTTTATTTTTCTAGATTTGATTGACTACAACCCCTTGGTTTTTTTGCAGTCCCGATTTTCTTGTATTTAAGCCTATCATATTTGAGCTTGGCATTTGAGACCCCCTGTGTGTTTCCTATGCCCTATAGTGTTCCTAGTGTGCTTATTTACTTGCATATTTTATTTCATCTGGAAGGATTAGTTTTTTTATTGTTGAAAATATTTTACTTTCAGTACTACCAATGTACTTTTCAGCATATTAGTCTCTGGAAGAGACACCTAGTTTCTAGATATCACACTCCATTTGTGCATACATCTCACATATTAATCTGAACACTTTGTCCATGACCCCAAGAAGAGCCTAAAATTAAGCTTAACTCAACCAACATTGTAACCCCACTTGAGGAGCAACACAATATTGTAGTTAGGTTAGGATACTGGGGATAAGCATCCAATTAAACCCCCTTTTTCACTTACATCTAATACATAATTTTTGTCTTATAGGGAACTAAAATCTTCTAGTAATTTTTGACACGGTCACCACCATTTTATCGAGGGGGCTCCTACTCTGCGGGGGTAAGCCACATTGAAGAGGTTCCAGAAGTCTAGGTGGAATACGACACTCCACTCTGTACAGAAGGATAACTCTTCATATTACTCCTCGTGCTTGTTGGGGACCATATTGGGTGTCGAGGGCCAAAGGGCTGAAGTGCCAGTAAACCATCCCAAACATGTCATGAACGAGGTATCCTAGTTGCCAGTCTCTTAGGGATATTTTACTCAAAGCCCCTCTCAGTAGTGGGATTCGCTTAGCCTTTTGTTCTTCCCTTGCATATTTTTTTACTGTGGATTTCATCACCCAATAGAGAATATAATTTGTGAGGGGATTCCATATTGTAGCTAGGAGCTTGCTTGCACTTATAATCCATAGGTTAGTGCGTCATTTTCTTCATAGGTAGTGTTGCTTCTTGGATTTCTATCTGCTTTTGTCATAGATTGGCCTGCTATGACACGTTGTTCCAATTCAGTTTTAGAGCTTTATTTTTGTCCTGTGTGCCACCATTTTTCAACTCTCCTTCTACACACTCGGCTAAAATTGGATTTTTGAGCTTTTTTTTGCCACCCTTGAGCCTTCATTCATCATATAGCACACCATCATGTCATCATTTCTCCCCCATGTTTCTCCCATAGACTTAGGGGACATACCCCTTATTTCATTTCCTTGGACCACCATCATCGAATCCATATTCAATGTCATTCACCACCTTCATATCCATACACTGCATCTAATTTAGATTCACATTCCTATCAATTTGAGCCTACCTTGTTCATTGCCCCATCTATCCCCATGATTGGTGCACCTCCTAACCCATTCCAAGGGGGAATTGTTGGTAGTATACCTATGAGTACTTCACTCTTAATACTAGGTATTCCTTCTACTGGAACTACAAGTCCAAGTTCTAGTGGACCCCTCGTCATTGCACACACTATTATTGGTTCGCTACCCACTAGTAGTGGCCCCACTCCAGCCACCATGGTTCACATCTACATTCATGCATGGGGGAATGGGCCCTTCTACCACTATTCCATCTATTCACACCATTCCAATTACTACTTCTACTGTCGAGAGTCATCCCTACTGATCCCCACTTTCCCACGGTAACTGCATGTCTACTAGCCCCAACACCATTGTTGGCCCTCCCAGATCTACTCCAAGTTTTAGTCTACCATTCATAGCTAGGATTAACTTGATCGATTTTGCAAGGTTAACCAATGACTGCATCTATAGTGACCCGTTGTGGCCTCCCATAACTACCAAACTTCCTTTAGTCATTCCCAAGTTTAAAGGCAAGGTGGGAGAATACAATCAGAACCAAATCATGTCATTCCACTATGGTGTTCCTCCAACAACATAGTGGATGATTCTATCTGATTGTGTCTATTCCACCGCACACTCACTGGAGTTACATCCAAATGGTACATTGAGTTTCCACATGCCACTTATCTAGATTTTTCCTCTTTGACCTCGATATTCCTCTAGTACTTCCAACTACCCATCCATTGTGACAAGGGAATGGAAATCCTTTTATCTTGTAGATAGAACGCTACTACCCATATCACAGACCACATCCATGTGTGGCGGCGTCGCTGTAGTTTGTGCAAAATCTAGTTAGATGATGGGCTACCTTTTTACCATCATATCTTATGCTCTTTGCGTTGGCTCCTCACGACAATATACATAGGGGGCATACCATGGTGCTGATGGAGTCATTGGGTCCATTACCCAGCATCCCCACCTGTACACAACCTCTCCTTTGATGTCGACTTACTCCAGTAACACCCCTAGTGTTTCCAAACCTGACTACGCCCCTGAATTTTCACACACAATGACAGAGTCCAGAGCCACACCTTCATATGTGTCTCCTGCACGCATTCCTCATGTTCATGGACTGAATTTCCTTGCACCTACTTGTAATGGCAAAACGATAGTATTTTCATCCCCTCTAGTCTCTCCCGCAGGCTACCCAACACTTATGAAACCTACACCTTGTTTCGATTTGGCTCCTCATGTTCGTCAAGGACAGGTCTACGCCTAATAGAACCTCCCCAATCAACCTGCCCCCAATAACCAATAAGGGAAATGAAGAATACAAAGAGGTATTAACTGGGTAAACAACCAAATTGAAGGGGGAGATCAACAACCCAACCCTCCTATAAAAAACAAAGCCAATTTCCCTGCACATAACCCCAGAGTCCACCTAAAAATGGGAAGAAATCTCAGTTACAAACTAACCATCTGTGTACAATTTGTGATGTTTATGGACACTATACACACCATTGACCCTAGTTACATAAATTCCACCATGTATTACATGTAGTAAATCAATGTGAAACTAATGTTGTCACTCCATCATATCCAAATAGAAAACCACAAGGTATTCCACCTATGGTGTTGCAAGACCCATTACGGAATCAAGGAGTGGTTGAAACCCAACCATTGGTACAACAAAATACTGCAATCACTTCTTCAAGTCAACCCATCGATCCTGGTGTCAATCATCTTATAACATTATTGCCTCATATCAACTTATAGACAAGACGAAACCAATATGGATCCAACATGAAAACTATTGATCCCTCCATGGAATCTACCTCCACTGCTCTCGACATGTCCTTACATTTGTTGAGAACCCCCACACATGGGATTGCCAAAGTCCCTAGGTTCCCTTTGTGTCGCATTTCTAACAACTCCATTACTAGAGTCACTCTCAATTACAGTATTGTCGATGACTTGGCCCAGTATCCCTCTAACATGTCTTCTCTAGAAGTCCTGATAAATTTTCCTCTGCAATGAAAATACTTATTATCTATGTTAGGTTTCATCGACCCCTATGACTCCAGGTTAATCACTTTCAACTTGGGTCAAGGAGAAGCTCATATGCCTTCATTCGTAACCTTCCAGGTTCTTGTTACCATTCAGAATTCGGTCATTCATAGATGTATCATTAATGAGGGTGGATCCACTTGCGTTATGTCAACCTTTGTTTGGTAGAAGATAGGATCCCCAACCATTCAACCCTCAACCACCTCTCTACATGCTTACGATGGCTGCGCTTCCCAACCACAAGGTGTTCTCACGAATGTCCCCATTGAGTTGGAAGGTAAAACTATGTTAATCGACATCAAGGTTGTGAATGCCTAACTATATTATGACATTCTCCTTGTTCGGAGTTACATGTACATGATGCAAGTCGTTGCTTCAACCGTATTTTGACTCATGATGTTCCCCCATGAAGGGAAGTTTGTTACCATTGACCAGTTGATGTACTATGATGTCAAAGGACCGACCACCTCAGAGCATGTCTTTCCTATCATCAACACCATCTATAACACATCCATACCCTCCCTGTTTGTCATTAGTTTAGGCCTATTTACCAGTGCCCATTTGTCTAACACCTTTTTGTCCCTATCACCTCCTCCTTCTATGGCTGAAATATCGGATTTGTGCACAATCACATATGGTAAACTTCTGACCTCATCACAACATCATCTACACTCCCAACCATAGACCGCAACCAACCCCAGTCTTTCTCTAGGGAATTGTTGGGGTTCATTTCCCATACACACCATCTCGTTTCTCTTTCCACCCTCTGGAATATTAAGTAAACCAATCATGGCTACTCTTAACCTTCCAGGATTACCTTTAGGCCTTCTAGCGTGTTACCTCGATCCACCCAACCCCACCCTGACACCATAAATCATGATGACACCAGTCCAATATATTGATACAGTGTCACATCCACCTCCTGGTATACAACCAACTGATCCTTCATCCACTCCTCTACCCGTGCTCCTATGAATACTGGGAGAAAAGTACCAAATTCCCCTATAGAACCACGTCCACCTCCTACTTCCTTATGCGATGTACTCAACCACGCTACTCAAAATTGTTCTGATTTGACATTTCTTCACACCCACATACGCACAATAATAAAAGATAACGAAAATCTAGTTCTTAATGTACCAAACATCCATGCAGTTAAGAACAAATCATTACCTACGAACCACTCATGTGTCGTTGTGGCCTCTATGGTCATTATTCCCATCATCGGCAAAACCTACTTGAGTACTAGTCCCTACTCACTAACTTCCACAAGCACTCCCTTGAGTCTAAACTCACTGTCCTAAGATAAATCAGCTCTTTGGGTTCTTCCTTGGACACCACTAACACAATCGTTATTATCTCAACTTCCCATATTCCTTCCCCCTCCTCGACCGTAGAAGCTCCCTCTGATCTATACAGGTGCCACTTTCATAATGATGAAGAGATCCTTGAATATCTCACAAATCATGAGTATCCTTTGAATGATCTACCCTATCACTCATTTTTCATCCCCAATGAACATTCCTTATCATCGAATCAGTTCTCTGTCGAATCGAAATATTTTATACATGGAAGTGTCAATTGGTTCAAAAACCCAATCCTGACCCCCAAATCCTTTGAGGAAGGTATTATGGAAAATATCTCATCAACCATCCAAGTTGACATCTCAATGAAACCTAGGATAGTCAAGAATATCATGATCGGTGCTTCATTCTTTCATGAGTAAGTCAACTCCTACAAGACACCTTTTCAAGAGTTTCATGGTGTTTTCACTTGGTCCTACACTACAATTATCAGGATTGATTCGTCTATTATTGAACATCATATCGACACATGGACCAATGTTGGCCCTATTCACCAGAAGAAAGAACCCATCCACCCATCGAAGGCCCCTGTCATCAAAGCTGAGATCAAAAAACTATGCAAAACAAGCTTTTTATACCCCATCTCTTATACCACTGGTTCCCAATCCTATTTACATTAATAAAAAACAAGGAACCATTCGTGTGTGTACTAAATTCTATCATTTGAATTTGGCTTGTTGGAAAGAAAACTTCCCCACTTTGTTTATCAACCAGATCATAGATGCATGTGACAACCATTAAGTATTTTCCTTCATGGATGGTTTTTCGGGTTACAACCAAATCCATATCTGCAAATAAGATCAATATAAAACTGCCTTTACCACCCCTTGGGGCACTTTTTTGTATCATGTCATGCCATTTGGACTTAAAAATGTTGGATCTAATTTTCACTGAGCCATGACATTTTACTTCCATGACCTCATTCACATTATCCTTATCTATTTGGAAAACCTCACGACTCGATCTCAGAAGCGTTCCCAACATTTGGAAGACTTACGACAAGTATTCCTTCATTGTCGCAAATATAATTCCCACATGATCCCCCTCAAGTGTTTGTTCTACATCCCAAGAGATCACTTATTATGATTCATTGTGTCTCAGAATGGGATTACCGTGGATCCCTTGAAGGTTCAAGCCATCCAGAATCTTCCCCCTTCATGCACTCTGTGCTAATTGTAGAGCCTTCAAGGAAATGCCAATTTCCTTCATCGGTTTATTCCATATTATGCAACAAAATCCATGGATTCTTATGCTTTCTCTGTATGAACATTCCTTCCATGTGGGATGAGCAAGTGCAATATTCTTTTGATGCATTGAAACAATCTTCGACTTCTGATCCCTTTTTGTCTCCTCCCGAATTCACCAAGGAGTTTATGCTCTACGTATCAGCATATGAAATTTCCATCGCCAGAGTCCTAGTCCAAGAAGACAATGCTCATCAAGAGCATGTGATATATAACGTGAGTCAAAATATTTCCATACCACCATTACATTACTCCCATTAAGAGAAAAGGCTCTCCATGAGTTATCTCTTGATCCACCACCTTGTCCAAGGTCATTTCACCAAGTGGATTGTCATTCTTCAAGAGTACGACTTGAAATTTGTCAAACCCAAAAGAACCAAACCTTTGGCATTAGCATCCTTGATGGCAGAGCTCCCATCATCACCTACCTCGCCTCATATCACAACCAGTCTCCATAATGAATTCATATTCATCATCTCTACTAAGGACCTGTGGTATGGGGGCATCCTCCTTTACTTGTAAACTGAAAAATTTAGGCCCCTTTGTATGACACGAATATCAATGTCACATATGAAATCAAGCTACTATATATATCCTTATCGGTGATGTCTTATACCGATGCGGTGTAGACATGATACTGTATTGTTGCCTCACCCATGCTGAAGTATAACAAGTCTTGAACGACTCCCATAGTGGAGCCTATGGCAACCACCTCTCTGTTTTGGATAATTCCCAAAAGGCTCTCCACACTAGTTATTTATGGTCTACCATATTTTCAAATTACGTTCAACTAGTTAGACATTGCCACAGTTGCCAAATCTTTTCCCCAAACACAAGGAAACCTCCCGCGCCGCTACATCTTGTCATCACAATTGGTCCCTTCTACAAGTGGGCGATTAAGTTCATGACCTGCAACCCTCCTTCAGTCGGTGGTCATAAATACATCATTGTGGTTGTTGATTACTTCACAAGTGGGTTTAATTCATGCCAACCTTCAACTCTAAGGATGAAACTATGACACACTTCTTATTTAACCATGTTATCGCTAGTTTCAGTGTCCCCCTCTAGCTAGTCTCAGACCACGGTTCCCACTTTGAGGACGTTATTTTGAAAGAGCTCTCTACTATGTTGAAATTTGAATACAAGTATTCCTCTACTTATTATCCTTAGGGAAATGGTCAAGTTGAAGATATCAACAAGATCCTCAAAACCATGCTCCAATGAATGGTGGACAAACACAAGACCAACTAGCATCACTTTCTCTTTTCCTCCCTTTGGGCCTACCAGACATTGGCCAAAACCACCACAATTTTTACCCCATTCCATTTATTCCATGGTGTGGAGTCAATGATTCCCATTGAATCCCATATTTCATCACTCCTCCTTGCCATCGAGCTTCTACCTGATACTCCACCATTGGAAAAACACCTACTTATGCTTGAACAAAACGATGAGGTCTGTCGTGTTGATATCCAAATGATCGAAGCAACTAAGACCCGGTTGAAGTTCAATTATGAGTCCTATGTCCACCGAGAAACCGTTAACGAGGGGGACCTCGTCCTTGTTTATGATCAAGCCCATGATCATGATGGAAAAGGGAAGCTCCAATCCATGTGGCATGGCCCTTATTTCATCCATCATTGTCTCGGAAAGGGGGCATACATCCTCGCTATCTCCAAAGTTCACCTCTTAAAGAATCCCCACAATAGTCTCTACCTCAAGAGAGTATATGGCTAAGCCGACTAACCTGAATACCCCTTTATCATACTTTTTCTTTCTTGTTTTGCATCGTTATTACAATGAGTCTCATAGTTTGTGTCCCTATTTTCTCCAGATGGATCCTACTTCTCCCTCCTATATTGGTTTTGTTGATTACACAAGTAGATGGCCTCCTAATATCGCCTCTATTGCATGGGTCATTTATTCCATGTCACATGAGTTGATCCATATCGAAAGAATATGTGTTGGCATTGATACACACAACCAGCCTGAGTACGACATTGTCATTGGTATCCCAACTGCTTCCCTTCACTTGGGTATTCATCTCCTTGATGTCTTCTTAGACTCATAGATTATTGTCTCCCAGTTGAATAACTACTACCAGGTATGTGATCCCTGCCTCTTTAGAAAGTTCCTACGCACTCTACAATTGGTTAGACATTTCAAATCCATTTCATTCATGCTTGTTCCAAACAGTATCAATTGTGTAGAATATCAAATGAACCACACTAACTCAACGATTAATAGTGAAAATGGTGTGTCATGTGGTCCCCCTTATTTATAGGCCTCTATTTGGTCAAATTATTCTTCCATGCACAATAGAGTCATCCAACATCCATTTTTCACGTCATTCACATCGACGGGTTCAATTTTTCGCAATCTATCCACCTATGAGACTCACATGTCATAATATATATAAATTTTTTGGTCCATTTCCTAGACTTACCTCAATTTTTGTTCCACTAGGAAATTTACCTAATAACCCAATTAAAAAATTCCCAACAAAGGTAGAATTTGGGGAAAAATTGTCTTGACTAGTCTTGACTCTAGGGGACTCGAATTCTAGGGGATTCGAATGACACAAGAGGGCCTCAAATTTTGTAGGAAATTATATGGTGAGTCTTAGCACCACTCAATGGACTCTTTGGTCACTTATTAACATTTTATAGACATTTGCAACTCATTTTGGCGACATTGGTAAAAATGACAAAATTACTAGTAATTTGTGGTGCAATTCCCCCTAGGGTGTGGGAAGAAATGGCTCTCTAACTCCTATACTACCCTCCAAAATTGTCAAATAGAGTATGGGGTATATATTATATTTCATTTACTATAATTTTATGTGGTTATGAGTTCTATAACATAGTTTTAAATCTTCACATTCGAATGCATAAATTCAATGATATTTGCTTGAGGGAAATGACATGTAAAAGCTCAACTTTGACTCAGAAATTGTGTATATGATGGTTAAAAAAAAATCATAATGAATAGATACCATTAAAAACATAGTATTATATCACTAAAAGAATATATGTTATACTGAAATCTCGTCACCCTCATGTTATGAGATAGGTATCCCATTGAGTGCTCCAATCCCTCAGAGTTTCCCTAGAGAAATGCAGGAATAAATTAACCCCTTGCAATTTTTCCCTCCTTTGAGCTGGTAATGCTCTTTCCCCATTGACCAAAAATGTTACCCAAGAAACAAAGAGCTAGCACCTCTCCTGATACATGAGAAAAGAGAGGTGCCACTGCTCTTTCCCTTACTGCCAAAAGCGGTTCCCCCTTATCATTGCCTGTTTACTTCTTTGGAAAAGCGGTACTTGAGTTTTGAAGGAAAAAACAGAAGCTTCAAGAGGATTCTCAAAGATTTCCTATGTGGAGCTTCATCCCTATGGTTTAGGACCAGCTGGAGCTCGAGATCCTCCCTTTTAGGATCTAATCTCCACGTCACCCATCAGATCCTCAACCATACCTATCCTCCCATGCCTTTAAATAATAGCTCATCCCCCATGGGACAAAGGAGGAAGAATTGTGTTTCATACCCCAACTCTGTCAAAATCATTCTTGAGTATTTGGAGGCAAGGAGCCATTGGAAGGAACTCTCGACACTAAGGCATGAAGGTTGTAGTCTCTCCAATCATTTATTCATAAAGAATGTCTTTTCTTTCCGATATTTACTGTTTCATGTGTTTATATTGCTTGATTACTTGGTCACAAGCAATATAACATCATATCCAATTTGCAACATACATAAGACATACAACTCCATTGAAATGGGAAACCAAGACATGGAAACTAGTCACAACAAAGCTTGGAAATGTGCACATATTCATATATATTTCTGCTTATTTCGAATTAAAGAGAGGATGGGAGATATATTATAGAGAAATAAATCATTCACCCATGGTTGGTCATCAACTGGACTTAATGGGGTACAACCACCATTCACACAAGTGCACCATCATAGTGAAATATAAAACATTGAAGTGGGGATTGAGAGAATTGGTGGAGATGTGGGTCACGAAACGTAGAAGACTCCTATATGCAGTAAAATCCATTAATATCCAAATTATATTTCACAGTGGCCTCTCCCACAACAAAGTTGGATGAGAATCTCACTCTCTTGAAATTGGCTCACTAGCAGGGTAAGTGAGCTCTTACCGTGCAATGGACAAGCTAGTGCTTTCCAAAATGCCAAAGGAAAATTCTCAAATGATAAATATCCATTGTCACGTCCCCATGCCTCCGACCAGCGTAGAGGACGTGACCGAAACTTTAATCACAGTGGGGTAAGAGCCCCATGAACACGTACATGATAAAAATTGCATAAACAGAGTGCTACAGGGAAATGCATTACAGTGAAACATGCACAGATTCCATTAATTTGTCATACACAGTGGAAACCACATACATTTCTACAAGCATTTGACATGTTCATTACATTCATTAACAGTAAATATAGTTGTAGAAGTAAAAATGGACAAGACTACTTATCTTAAGATGAATTCATTCCGCAACCAGCTATGTTGCTGCAACGTTCCACCCAACCATAGGCCAGCGTGCTCCTTAATCTCTTAGCAACGCTGCCACCCTCGAGTTGGGCATGATTCTCCAAGGAATAAGGGAACATCAGGCTTACACGTAGCCAAGGATACACAAAAACACACAGCCAAGCCAACAAAGTTGGGTTTATCAGGCCATCAAGGAGTTGGGAAAGGCTCAATGCTAAGCTAGTGAGCTCATTATAGAGCCAAGAACACCTACACCAGAACTAGCCTGACCTCTAAGACACCCAAACACACCCAACACAAGGAATTAGTCCCTTCTCTGCTACACAGTCCCTCAGGGCCTGCATTCCCTTCTAGTGCTATTCAGGGGTGATGGAGAAGAAGGCCAGCCCTCTAGCTTTGTCTGTGTGGTTTCCAGCCACCAGGTTTATCAAGCAAAACTAAGCCTCCATCCCTGCTCCTAATACAGTCCGAAGACCAACCATTGCACTCAGGAAATCAATTTAGCTATCACAGCTTAAACCAGGGAAAATGACTTCAAACCATCTACAACAGTCCCCAAACGTAACAGCAAACACAACTCATGGACTGGGGAAATTAACAACCCCCGAAATGCATCAGTGGACGCGGCTCACAACGTGGGGAAAACTCAACCCGTCCTTGGGCAATGAAGTCGCCGGGAAAACATACATAGACCATGCTGGGAAAGAGATTATAGTTCCCCAGCCTGGGCATGAATGAAAACGACAACGTAGGACCCACGAATCAGTCCGTGATGGAAGAATACGGCCAAACCATCCGTAGATCCGCAGAGGAAAAATACGTGGGTAAAAACTAGGAAAATCCTGTGCGTGGAAAACAATTCGACCATGTGAGGAATGAACAGACAATGGAGGTCCTGCGTGAGGAAAAACAACTCTTTTTTTTTCCGTGGATGAACAAACAACAGGAAGGACATGAAAATTGGAAGTGCGTGAGCCTTCAGCACAGTCGTGGAGGGAAGAAGATCTACGTGAGAGGATGAACAAAAAAATCGTGGGTAGAGTGTGCGTGTGGGTGAGGACTGATAGTCTTTCCACCCCACTTCCAAGACCATAACTGCCTCAACCACCAGCAGCCTTTCTTAATGAAAGTGGTTGGAATAAAACAAAGGAAGAAGACATATGGGTTTTTCTCTCATTGGCCAAGGTTGACAATTTCCCCCACCCCTATCCTTGTGAAAATCATGCCCCTTTCTCATTTTAGTTGCTGCGATCGTAGCTGGTCGGGTTCATTTTTAATTATAGATGCATATTTAAATGATGACCATCATAATATATGCCGCATGCCCCGATATACCATCGGTGACAATTCAAATCCAAAACATAACATAACCGATCAATGGTGGGGCCTTGGCCTTTAGCTCCACACCCTGATCATTTACAATTTATACATCATATACATCTAATGTAACGGGGTCAAAACCAGGACATTACATCCATTCTCATTCCTCTTAAAATATTTTTATAACCCTCCTAAATTCCTCCAAGGTCGAATTCACTCCCATAGGATTCCTACAACTCATCATTGATGTTTAGTAACCTCCATGACACTTGTCCTTCTCCTCAACCATTCATCTTCCGATGAATTCAAATTTCTTCCACCAAACCCAAAGTGCACCCTCTTGGAGGCTATTTTTATCCCTAACATGTCATATTTTCATAGGTAGGCAATCAGGTCTAACTTGTCATAGAATCTTCCATCATTGTTGTCATAAAACGCAGGGAATCTCTCTCCAAGTGGCACCTAGTTTCTTCCTAGCCTCTTCCTCTTCTATGGGGAGTTACACCTCTTCATCCATTCAAATATTTGGAATCATGATATGTTAGTTGATACCTCTTTACCTTCCAATAATGTTCCATTACTCATAATTTTGAATTTGGGGTTAAGGCATGAAACGTGTAAGGAATAATATAGCCACCTAAGTGTTAGATTTTTATCAATTAGACAGTATGATCTTAGGATCTTATTTGAGAGAATAACATGCACATCAATCAATCACAAGAGACAATGGACAAAAAGATTTTCCTTGGGGAAACCATAAAGGATAAAACCCCGCAACTTCCTTAAAGATAGAATGAGCACCAATGGCATCCGTAAAACCAAAAGACAATAAGATGATCTCCAACAACTGTTCTCTCTCTTATCCTAGCTCCTTCTCTCTCACTCATGCACTACAACTGAGTATGAGTGATTGTGTGATAAATAGAGAGGCTCACTCTCTATTTATACTAGTTTCTAACTTGAAAACAACTTACCAGGGCCGACTTCTCTAGGAGAATCTAATAACCCTAGTTCGCCACAACTACGGGGACTTTAAATCATGATTAATAAGGAGGGTTAACCTCTATGACTTTACATGACTTGTTTACATTACTGATTCTATTGATAGGAGCATCGAGGACTAATCAAATACAATATATTAAATACATAAGTGAATACATTCCGAAGTTACAAATACATCAACACTCCCTCTTAACTAGGAAGGTATTCTCTTGACACAATTCATCAGCACAAGTGTTCTTCTCTAGATCAAGTCTGGATCATCATCACTGAATCAACATCAAGTCTAGATCATCACTGGATCACTATTAAGTATGGATCATCATCAAGGCTAGATCATCACTGGATCATCATCATAATCACTACTCCTGCTATCTCGATCAAAGGTGCTATCTCTCAATTCTACTCGTCATAGGAAGTTCTACAGAGCCAACCCTTTTTCATGATGGTTGTAGGCCTAGCTTCCATGTAGGTATTCATTAACAAAGCCAACCCTTTTTCATGTTGGATGTACTGCCTTGCCTTACAAGGACTTCCCCTATACAACTAGTCCTTTTTCATACTGGATGCAACACCTTGCCACTTGCAAGGATTTCCCCTACAAAGCCAGTCCTTTTTCATTTTGGATGAAACACCTTGCCACTTGCAAGGATTTCCCCTACAGAACCAGTCCTTTTTCATACTGGATACAACACCTTTCCACTTGCAAGGATTTCCCCTATAGATCTAGTCCTTTTTCATACCGGATGCAGCCCCTTGCCTCTGCAAGGATTTCCACTACATAGCTAGTCCTTTTTCATACTAGATGTAGTACCTTGCCTCTGCAAGGATTTCCACTATAGATCAAGTCCTTTTTCATACTGGATCTAGATCTCAGCACTTATGTCTGACCATGGGAGGAACCAATCCTACCACCATGTCAGAAGGGCACAACACTTACATTTAACCATGGGGCCCCCCACCTACCACCATGTCAAAAAGGATCATGGACTCATCACTTCCTCTTGGAAGGAACCTCTATCTAGAGAACACCAAGCTTCTCCTAGAAGTACTCAAACTTCACTCTGGATAATGGCTTAGTCAACACATCCTCTATCTGTTCGTCCGTCGCAATATATTGGAGCTTCACTACTCCCCTCTACACCATAACCCTGATATAGTGGTATTTGATCTCGATATGCTTCGACTTGTCATGGAACATTGGGTTCTCAGACAAATTCACACAACTCTAGTTTTCATAATATATACAAGTAGCATCTAACTAGAGATCAAACAAATCACACAGTAGCTTCCTCAGCCATAATTCCTCACAATTAGCAGAACAAGATGCAACATACTTTTCTTTGGCTGTGCTCAGTGCCACGTAGGATTGTTTCCTGCTAAACCAAGAGATTACTCCTGATCCTATATTGAAACAAAACCCAGAAGTGCTCTTCTTATCAATGGCCTTTCCTAACCAATATGAATCCACATAACCCTCTAGGTTAATCTTATGATTCACCTCATACTTGAGCCCATAATCAATTGTACCCTTCAGGTACCTCAGAATATGCTTTGCAGCAATCAGGTGAACATGTCTGGGATCCATTAGGAATTGGCTCAATGTGTTCACAACAAAGAAAATATTTGGTCTCGTATTCGTCAGGTACATCAAGGACCCAATCATTTGATGATACATCGTAGCATCAACCGACTCTGATGAAGCATCACTCAATAGCTTCAGGTTTGATGCCATAGGTGTGGTCATGGCCTTGTAGTCCATCATCCTGAACCTCTTCAAGATCTCTACTGCATACTTCCCTTGTCCCAGGGAGATTCCATCTCCATTCTGCCACACCTCCAAGCCTAGAAAGTAGTGCATCATGCCCAAGTCTTTCATCTCGAACTCAAAAGCAAGCTTCCTCTTCGTATCAGCAATCAACCCATCCTCACCTGTTACAAACATGTCATCTACATATAGTAGGAGTATCACTGGGTTCCCTTCTTCAACCTTGTAGTAAAGGTTGGAATCCGCTTTACTCTTGGTAAATCCCAAACTAGTCAAGAAGTTGTCAATTTTGTCGTACCATGTCCTGGGTGCCTGTTTCAAACCGTATAGGGATTTCTTCAATTTACACACATGAGTCTCCCTGTCATGTGTCTCAAAACTGAGTGGCTGCTCCACATACACTTCCTCTTCTACTACCCTGTTCAAGAAAGCAGTCTTGACATCCATCTGGTGTATCTTCCATTTCATCACTGTCGCCAGAGAAAGTACTGATCTGATGGAAGTGTATATGGATACAGGTGCAAAAGTCTCTTCATAATATATTCCTTCTTTCTAGGAGAAGCCACGAGCCACAAATTTTGCTTTATATTTCTCTATGCTGCCATCTGCAGCATGCTTGATCTTATAGATCCACTTGGAAGTTACAATAGACTTCCCCTCTGGTCTTGGGACAACCTCCCAGACATCATTCTTCATGATTGACTGGTATTCCTCGATCATAGAATCCTTCCATTATTTCTTCTCTACCACTTCTTCATAGTTGGAAGGTTCTTTATCAATGATGTCACATAATAGTGCTACATATCCGGAGTAGGACCTAGTTCTCTTCCTCTCTCTATGCATTTCTTTTGGATCCCCATATCTTTCTACACCTTGGATAGCCTCTCGTACCCATGTAGGTTTCCTCTTGTGAGGATTCTTCTCCTAGGGTGGATGTACATGTTCCTGGGGTTCTTCTATTTCTCGATATTCTTCTTGAGTTGCATCTCTCATAGTTGTATCTTGAATTCTGGGTACTTCTGTTTCTTCAGGTTCTTCAACAGGTCTCTTTCTAGATTTGTTGTAAGTTGAGTCTTTGTCAAATGTTACATCCCTACTGATGTCGATCTTCTTGAATCCTAAGAAGTATATTCTATAAGCCTTCAAACTTTCACTATATCCTACAAATATTCCCTTCTTCCCTAAAGGATCTAACTTTGTCCTCTTCTCTTTCGGAATGTGTATGTACACTGGACAACCAAATATTTTAAGATGACTAATTTCTGGTTTCTTTCTGGAGAATACTTCTTCAAATGTTTTGTTCTCAAGTACTCTATGTGGAGTATGATTCTGTACATACACAACTATTCTAGAAGCTTCTTCCCATATATGCATGGGAAGATATTGATCATGAAGCATTTCCCTTGTAGCTTCCATAATCGTTCTATTCTTTCTTTCTGCAACCCCATGCTGTTGTAGATTGTATAGAGTGGTCAAATCCCTCTTAATCAATTAATCTCTTCATAATTATTTGAATTCATTTGATGTGAATTCTCCGCCATTGTCTGATCGAAAGGTCTTGATTTTCTTTTCTGTGTGGTTCTTCATCAAGGATTTGAAGACTTTAAACTTGCTGAATACTTCATCTTTGTTTTTCAAGAAGTATATCCATGTCTTCCTAGAAAAATCATCAATGAAAGAAACATAGTATACATACCCACTCAATGAACTAGATGACATCGGACCGCATACATCGGAGTGGATGATTTCCAATATTTATTTTTCCTTGCTCTCGCTACTTGGAAATGTCTTCTTTGTGTGCTTTCCTTTCGCACATCCTTTGCAGACACCGTCATGTTTTGCTTGAATTTCTGGAATACCTTCAACAACTTTTTTTTCAAGTGGTAGTGCTCTATAGTGCACATGTGCAAGAATTCTATGCCAAAGTTCATTTGGATCTACTAAGTCATGGACCAAGGCTTGTTCTGGTTGGCCCTTTAGCTTGTATAATCCTTCCTCTTGCTCCCCAATCACAACTGCATCATATATGGTCTTTAATTTTGGCCACATAAGAAATTGCCCATCTACAAATGCAACCCTCATGCCTTTTGAATCCAATGCAGAGATGGAGAGTAGGTTCTTCTTTAGTCTTGGTACAAACAAGACATCCTTCATCTTCATAGACTTTGTAGAGTCTAACTTGTAGGAGGATTCACCACTACCTTTTATTGGATATTGGTAGTCATCCCCAAGTTTCACCTTGTGGGGTGACTCATGTTTTGATAATTTCACAAATGATTCTTTGAATCCCATCATATGCTTGGAACTCCCACTATTGATAAGCCAATCCTTGCTCCCATGTGTGATAGTTCCCGTGAGGGCAGAAATCAAAAAATACTCTTAATCACTTGAAGAATTTTCACTTTCTTATTTGACTCTCTTCTTGGAAGGTTCATCATCCTCTGTAGCATGAGCATGATGTCTTATTTTGTAGTTCTTATTCTTTTGATATCCATATTTTTTTTGGGATAGTTTCTGGAGATGTGTCCTTTCTCATTGCATGTAAAGCATCTGATACTAGAAAGATATATGTTAAATATTCTAGGGTTATCTTTTTGGTGAGAGTGCTTACCTTTGAGATGATGATAGTTCATTCTGATTTTATTGGAGTGTACTATGAGAGCTTGTATTCACTTCCCATATTTAATTCTCGGACTAATATTCAAGCTTTTTCTTGTGAGAATTCCTCCCATAGTCTACTGAAGGTGACTAGTTTTCTTCCAGCACAAATTCCTTAAATAAAGGATTCCCAAGACCTAGGGAGACCATTCAACACAGTCATCACAATTTTTTCATTCTCTACTTCTTCATCCACTGCTTCAAGTTTTTCTTTGAACTTGGAGACCCTTGTAAAGTATGATTGTATGGTCTCCACTTTCTTCAACTAGTTCATCAAAGTCATATTTCGGTTTATGTTCTTCCTTTCAAATAGCTTGGTCAGGTAATGAAACATTTCTTTAGGTGTCTTTAGGGATGACACTTGTTGTATGAGGTGATCCTTGATTGAATCAACAATAATCCTCTTAGCCATGACCAATTTATTTTTGTGTAAGGCCTTATACTCATCTCCCTCTGGAACCGGAACATCTTCACTGATGTAAGAGTCCAACTCATTTTCTTCCAGGACCAGGGAGATCCTATACTTCCAGGCTCGGAATTTATCAACTCCCTCAATATTTTAATAAATCTTGGTGTGATGAGACATATTAACGGAGAACCTCAAATGGAAATACAAAATATATAGATCTTACCAATTTGAGAAGCGGAAAATTGGATATGGAGCTGATCTTTTGCAGTGCTGGTTTTCTGGTTCCAAGGAAAATTAGGGTTTGAATTTCCCGGAGTTCTACTCAACCAAAAACCTCGATTTTTGTCTCTAAGCTTCGATTTTGAGGAGGAGAGAAATCCTATCCCGGGCTCACTCAAAAATTCCTCTTCGGTGAAAATCCCTAATTTCCTGATGCAGTGGTAGGTCAAAACCTAAAAGTGCTCATAATCAGATTCTACTTCAACAAAAATATGCACCCTTCAATGGAGAGTCAGCCTAGCCTCCTTTAGCTAATGGATTGTGGAGAGGGACCCAAAAAGTATGAAGCCCTAGCTTCCACAGCTGCAGAGTGTCTTCTTCTCAGGTTAGCTCTAATACCATGTTAGATTTATCAATTAGACAATATGATCTTAGGATCTTATCTGAGAGAATAACATGCATAGCAATCAATCACAAGAGGCAATGGACACAAATATTTTTCTCGGGGAAACCATAAAGGAGAAAACGCCGCAACTTCCTCAGAGATAGAATGAGCACCAATGGTAGTAGTAAAACCCAAAGACAATAAGATGATCTCCAACGACTTTTCTCTCTCTTATCCCATCTCCTTCTCTCTCACTCATGTGCTACAACTGAGTGTGAGTGACTATGTGATAAATAGAGAGGCTCACTCTCTATTTATACTAGTTTCTGACTTGACAACAACTTTCCAGGGCTGACTTCTCTAGGAGAGTCTAATAACCCTAGTGCCCCACAACTGCAGGGACTTTAACACCTTACAATAAGGAGGGTTAACCTCTATGACTTTACATGAATTGTTTACATTACTGATTCTCCCGAAGGGAACATTGAGGACTAATCAAATACAATATATGGAATACATATGTGAATACATTCCGAAGTTACAAATACATCAACACCAAGGTCTCCATGAAACTGCAAATGTCCTTATGAAGCAATGCCACTTTATTTTCTCCATATTTATTATTTGTATGACCCAATTTAATGTGTAAATGAAAAACCAAGGTTTTATCTCCCTTATTTCAAGATTTAATACCTCCTCCCCAGCCTAGGGAACTAGTAGTGGGTGAAACATTTTCAACTAGTAGTCTCATTAGGATGGGGTCATGACAATCCCCCCACCCAATATTGCTTGTCCTCAAGCAATGGCAAGTTTGGATGTTGCAAAAAATTTTCATATACCCAAAGTGCATTCCTGACTAGGAAAATCCTTCCATTGTAGCAAGTATTCTTTTATTGTTCTTCTCCTTAACCTTCTCTCCATTGTTTTCAATATTTTGTCTGGAATGAGAACAAGTTGTCCTTCATCATCCAAAGGAGTTAAAGTATATGAAACTGAAATATGTTGAAATATAAACTTATTTATACATGAAACATGAAATACATTATGAATTTTACTTCCCATGGGAAGCTCCAATTCATTGGTCATTTCTCCAACCTTTTGAGTCACTTTGTAGGGAATGTAAAACCTTGGTTTTATTTTTTCTTAACATTTACCATTTATGGTGTTTTGTTTGTAGGGATGAAAACTCAAATACACCAAGTCATTCACTTGGATATGCATCTCCACTCTATGTTGGTTTGCATATTGTATTTTCTAATTTTTGGCAACCTGCAAGTTATCTTTCAAAACCTTCAAAATTTCTTGAATTTATTCAATCGAATCCTTAGCCTTTGGATATCTACTATCACCAGAAATGTGGTCAATAAAAGTGGATGCATCATAACCATAAAGTGATTTCAAATGATTCATCCCAATGTACATATGAAAAGTAGTATTGTAACAAAACTCACCCAGATGCAACCATTTTATCCATGTTTTTAGTTTCCCACTAACATAGTTTCTCAAGTGGCCTTCCAACCATTGATTCACCCTCTCTGTTTGGCCACCAGCCTGTGGATGATAGCTTGTGCTAGTTGTCAAATTTTTCCTCACCATTTTACACTAATTTTTTAATTATTATCTAAACTTGTTATCTGAAAAATTTGTTATCTAAATTTGTCACTAACAATGCTCTTAGGAATCCCATGCAATTTGAACACTTATTTAAAAAATATTTTAGCTACTTGTGCAACGTTCAAAGTGGTAGTAAAAAAAAAACAAATGAGAAAATTTAGTGATCCTATCCACCACCACAAATATGCAATCCTTACCAAATACCTTGGGCAAACTAGTGATGAAGTCCATGGAAATGTTCTCCCATTTTTGTTCTGGAATATGCAAGGGGCGTAAGAGGCTAGTTGGATGAGTGTGCTCCACTTTATTTTACTGACATGTGGGGCATTCATTAACATACTTCAAGTCTTTCCATGAGAATATTTCCCTCAACATTTGGTATGTTTTGAAGAAACCGGGGTGACCTGCTAGAGGAGAATAATGATCATTCTTTAAATTTTTCTCCTTCAAACTTGAACTAGGGACCACATAAATTCTATTTTTGTAGTATATGATTACTTACAAAAATTTATACCTATCATCATGGTTAGTCCCATAAAAAATTTCATAATAAAACTTATCCTTGGCATACTCTACTTCTAATGTGGCTTTCCAATTTTCTACTACATCCATTAGAGAAATAGTAGGTCTTTTAGATAAGGCATCAACTACCACATTATTTTTTTTGTTCACATTTTCAATATGAAATTCAAACTCTTTAATCTTACTCACCCACTTTTTTCACCTTTGATTTAGATCCTTTTGAGTGAGGAAGTACCTTAAGCTGTTATGACCAGTTTTGATCAAAAATTTGTTTCCCACCAAGTATTATCTAAACTTGATCAAAGAATGCATGATTGATAAAATTTATTTATCATAAATAGAAAAAATATTCTCATGTGGTTTTAGCTTCCTACTCTCAAAATCTACTAGGTTTTGTCCCTTTTTTAGGACTACTCCAATGCCTTCTCCTGATGCATCACATTCCAAGACAAATGGTTTAGAAAAACTAGACAAGGCTAGAATATGACAGTTTCTTATTACCTATTTCATTATTTGGAAATATTTTGTATGCCCTTCATGCCATTGGAAAGCATATTTCTTTGTCAAATCAGTGAGATCTGAAGTGAGTTGGGACAACCCCTTCACAAACTTTCTATTGTAGGTGCAAATTCCAATGAATCCTCTCAATTCAGTGATATTTTTGGCACAAAGGTACTCTATAATGGATCTTATTTTCTCCATGTCCACCTTCACACCATCTTGACCAATTATTTGTCCAGGATAAAATATATTTGTCAAACCAAACTCACATTTTGACATCTTAACAAACAAATATTGATCATACATAATTTTTAATACCTCTTCTAGATGATGCAAATGTTCCGTCCAAGTTTTACTGTAAATAAGAATGTCATCAAAGAAAACTAGTACAAAATTATGAAGATGCTTGTGGAAGATATTTTTCATGCATGATTGGAATGTGGCAGATGCATTTGTTAATCCAAAGGGCATGGAAACAAACTCAAAGTGACCATAGTGGCATATGAAAGAAATATTTGGTATTTATTCTTCCCTCTTTCGAATTTGTTGATAACCAGATCTAAGGTCAATATTTGAAAATAACTTGGCTCCATGGAGCTCATCAGTCCTTGGGATGGGATATCTATTCTTCATTGTATTCTTATTTAATTCTCTAAAATCAATGCGCATCCTCAAAGTTCCATCCTTTTTCTTTACCATAAAAACTGAAGAAGCATATGGGATGGAACCATAGTAGCATAATTCGAGTATGAATACGGATACAAATACGATTCGATATGGAAAAAATATGTAACCAAAGAATCCAATACGAATAAAATACGGAAGTAGAATTCTTATATATAATATTTTTAATTAAATATACAACGATATATATATAGTTAAACATATACAATATTTTGTTTTGGTAACCAATAAATCTAGTGTTGCTATTATATTTTCATATTTATTTTCTTTGGCCTATTTTTATTCCTATTAAATTGAATTACAAAGTATGAAATTGAAAGGTATTTATTTTATAGTGTTTTAATAATTAAAATGTGGTTTTTTAAAATTTATTTTCAAAATTAGCCCGTATCCATATTACACATAGATCAAATATTCGAGGAACTCGAATTTGTTTGAAATTTCTGTACACAAAAGGCCAATACGACCGAATTATGCTACTATGGCTGGAACTAGGCCTTATGAGACCCAAATCAAAGAGTTCTTTAATGGCCTCCTCAATCTCATATAAAATCCTTTTGGGTTGTCTATAGGGATTCATTTTTATAGTTTGTGTTCCTATCTCTAACTCAATGATATGCTTCACCCCGCTGTCTGGTGATCTTCCTGGGGGGAGGTCCCCCAAAACCCTCTCATACTTACTCAATAGTTGCCCTATCTCCTTAGGATGATTGGAGACCTTCAAGTGAGGTTTAGGACATTTAATAAACATTCAACATCTGATTCTATGTCTCCATGCCTCAAGATAGACCTCATGGTGTGAGAGGACACCACTTGATTTGGGTAAGTGTGCATTCCCCTCAACAAGATGGGTTTCCCTTCTGAATTTTTGAACCTCATTTCAGGGACTTGATAGTTCAGTATATGCTCCCCTAAAGAATACAACCATTTTACTCCCAAAACCACATTTTTATCAGCCACATTCATATAGAAATAATAGATCAATGCTATGTGCAATTATGCTAAGAAGAAGCACAGGAAATAGATCTTGCTACTAAGAATTCTCACAAGCATACACAGGAAAACTAGAGAGAAGAAAAGAGACTAAATCACATGAATGAAGAGATGAATATTGGTGTGTATCCTTCCATTGAATAATTATGAATAATAGTGTACATAAATAGTACATCCCACATAGGAAAATAGAATTTTATGGAAACAACTCATAAAGCTCAAAAAGGTTGACTTCCCAAAATATAGCAAACCCCCATAGGTGGCTAAAGCACTTACCAAATATATCAAGGACCTCACAAGTTGGAAAAAGCATGAGTGAGTTTTCAAGGAGATGGAAATAACATGCTAATCCTAGAAAATGGAGAAAAAATAATGGAGGATGGGTTGGAAACAAAAGCTCCCAGTTTCCTAGTTGACTAGCTTTTATCTTATCCATAGAAAAGCAGGAAAAGTAGAAAAAGCAGAATAAAGAAAAATCTGCTGTAAAGTCCTGTATACTAATTTTGGATGGTCAAAAGGTGGTCAAGATCAACCCAGAATTGGAAATAAATCATTCCTAGGATATAGATGGCATGTATTGACTTTAAGGTGCAAGTGGATGCCAACTAATTAAGCTAGTGGGTGAATAATTAATCAAATAATGATTAATTATTTTATCCTAAGTTGTGAGTGGGTTTAATATATTCCTACACCCCCCTATAAGTCTGACTTTATGATGGTATGACAAAAACTATGGATGCATATGGATGCATATAGGGCCCAACGACAAGGTTATGGTCACTGTCCATAAAAGTGAGGAAAGAGGCAAAACCACATGGGGAAAATCCTCCCTCAAGATAGGACAAGGCACAAAATTTGAAATATGTATTCAACATATCTTCATCTTCACTTTAATGAGCTTACTAAACTTCTTCTAGATGAAGGAATTTTTGAAGAAATCATGAACTCCATGATCATGCACTAGAGTGTAGAACCTGGAAGAAGGAAGAGGAGAGACTCCTTGTATCTCATCAACTAATGAAGTAGGAGCATTATCTGAATGCTTCTTTCTGCTGTCAAACTCTGATCTGCAAACATAATCTTAAATGGAAAAGAGATCTGTGCATACTCCTTTCCAAAGAGTACAAAAAATAAGGCAATTTAATATTTCACACCCAATTCCTTGAATAGCTGCAAAATTTTGATGTGAATCACATATCAATCTTCCAATATGATGTAGAAACTGTATAGATCTGATATGAGGCTGATAAAACTTTGATATATTAGAAACATTAGAATATGGAACAGCAAAGACAAAGGCTTCAGTGGCTCCATGAGGATATAGGGCTAGACTAGGAAAATTATGAACAACTGGAGAAAAATGATAGGTGTAAAAATCTGAATGATGGATGGGCATAAGATCTGAACCGTAAGTGTTTAGAACATATCCAAAATTTTTTAATATCAGTCCATATATGACTAAGGTCATGGAAAACTAGCCACTGAAAGTTAAGAAAGACTTAGAACCATGTAAGATAAATATCAATGCATAAGAGACCAATGAGGAATCAACTAGTGAGCTTGGGATTTGTATAGTCTTTGGAATATTCAGAGGTATGGTAGATAGTATGGATGGTGGTATTATATGTGTATCAACCTAAAAATATGATTCTAAATCAGAATCCAAAGGATCACATATAAGCATATCAATAGACTCATGGGAATACATTGGTAATGAATCCTCTGTATGAAAGGAGGAAAGAATGAGATGTTCACAATATTTAAGAAGGGTCTGAGTATTGATGCCAAGAACAAAGGAGGATATGCTGAAGCACATGAGATCAAGTAAGGTAAGTGGTATGACACAAAGAAGTCTTGATGTGGCTAAGCAAACATCCTGGAAGTCACTAGGTTGCGCACCATCAATGAGAGAGGTATGCAAGAGGTGTACAGAATCTGGCACATAGATCTCAGAATCTAAGATAGGAGATTGAGAGAACAATGAATGGGTTATAGGATCATAATAAATATCAGTATCAGTTCCATATGTTACTTCTTTTTCATCAACAGTATCACAAGAAGAAAAATCACCTTCAAGAGACACAGAAAAAGATGGCTCTTCAATATTTGCTTCTTCATTGAAGGAGGAAGAATTTGAATGAAAGAGGGCAGCATAAACATGAATTGTATGAGAAAATTCTTCATCATTATCAAATTCATCAGAGAATGTAGAGGCCAAGAAATCTTGAGAAAGAGAACAAGAGGAGATGCTAGGTTCGCTCCATGCTTCATCTTCAATTTCCTGCAAACCAAAAGCTTTGTCCAAAATTTTCCAAAGCTCAAATGGAAATTCAGCAGAATCTATGAGATGATATATATTTGGAGACAATCCCAAACATAGAATTCCATAATCTCTATCACAATTATTTAGCCAATCAATCTTCTCTTCATAAGACTCAGGTTCACTCAATGCACCAATGGAGACATCAAAGAGACATTGCCGCTTCAAGTATGCACTCATATTTGGATTCCAATCAACATAGTTGAAAGGAGATAGTAGAGGAAATTTTGAATCCATATTTAAGTTCTTGATATGCTCTAAGAGATACTCTCTGCAACCTGCAAAACAAACTAGGAGAAAATCTTGTAAGCTAGACAAGCTCTTCTTCAGAGAGGGATAGGAGATTGGATGCGCTCCTCAAATCTATAGAACTTGATCAACCTGATTCTCTGATACCATGTAGAAATAATATATCAATTCTATGTGAAATCATTCTAATAAGAAGCACATGAAATAGATATTTCTACTAAGAATTCTCACAAGCATACACAAGAAAACTAGAGAGAAGAAAAGAGACTGAATCACATGAATGAAGAGATGAATATTGGTGTGTGTCCTTCCATTGAATAATTATGAATAATAGTGTACATAAAAAGTACATTCCTCATAGGAAAATCGAATTGTATGGAAACAATTCATAAAGCTCAAAAAGGTTGACTTACCAAAATATAGCAAACCCCCATAGGTGGCTAAAGCACTTACCAAATCTATCAAGGAACTCACGAGTTGGAAAAATCATGAGTGAGTTGTCAAGGAGATGGAAATAAAATGCTAATCCTAGAAAATGGAGAAAAAATAATGGAGGATGGGTTGGAAACAAAAGCTCCCAGTTTCCTAGTTGACTAGCTTTTATCTTATCCATAGAAAAGCAGGAAAAGCAGAAAAAGTAGAATAAAGCAGAATCTGCTGTAAAGTCCTGTATACTAATTTTGGATGGTCAGAAGGTGGTCAATATCAACCCAGAATTGGAAATAAATCATTCCTAGGATATAGATGGCATGTATTGACTTTAAGGTGCAAGTAGATGCCAACTAATTAAGCTAGTGGGTGAATAATTAATCAAATAATGAATAATTATTTTATCCTAAGTTGTGAGTGGGTTTAATATATTCCTACAATTCACTCCAAAAAAATTTCAGTGATAGTATGCGTTCCTATATTAACTTGAAGCTTCGGAATCCATCTAGTGCAGTCCATAGAATTGTTACCTGTAATGATGACTCTGAAAACATCAAAATTTTCATCTTGTAACTTTCATCTCTCCACCAAGGATGCATCTATGAATTATGAGTGTCTCCACCATCCACTAGAACTGTGACCTTTTCACCTTGTATGTTACCCTTGAGCCTCAAGGTGTGGAACCTAAGTACACCTGAGAGTATTGCAATTTTTCTTGTATGAGGAGTGGGATGTTCTTCTTCTATTGTTTCATACCCCTCTTCTTGGTACGCAAGTTTTTATTCTTCCTCCTCCTCCTCCCCCTCTTCATCATATTCAAAGAAGACTTCAATGTAGTGTACCTTCCCCTTGTCACATTTGTGTCCCATAACCCAAGGTTGTTGGCATGTGAAACATAGATTCTTTATTCTAAGTTCTTATTTGCTCAGCCCCCCTTTATTTTATTTGGTAGAGGAGTCCTTTTTCCATGGTTTCTTACCTTTCTTGAAATTGGAAGGGAAATTTGGCTTGGGTGGGTATTTGGTTCTTGGCAACACATTCTGCAAATCTCTTGTCAAATTCATGGCATCCTTCAATGTGGCTAGCTTGTGGGATTTCATGATCCCTCTCAAAGGTTCTGTTAATCCTTCAGTAAATAATAAAATCAACCTAGCCATAGATAATGTTAAAACTGATTTTACCACACATGGTTGATCACATATTTATGGCCTTCCCTGTCCCTCTGCAGGCTCTTTATACCCCATGGACTTATATTACACTTTGATGTTCCAATTTCATCCCTAAAAAACAATGTTTATTGTTGTACATGACTTTTAAACCCATACTCGCATGTACATGTGAATTTTGACCTCAAACCCGTGTACATCGAGATGTGTGCATAAGTCCAAATATTTTTGGAGTTTTCCTCATAGGAGTCCGAAGATCCTGACTCTTGGCGTTCCTTGTGCCTTGAGATCACTCAAATTTGACCCTCCATTACCCTTTTGGAGTGCTATATAAGGAACCCCTTGGATACATTGAAGAGAGGAATTTAAGAGCAAAGAAACTATAGTCCATTGTTGCCTCAGTTTGCATATACTTGAGTCTACATCACTTTGTCCCTTTGGATCACTTTGTGTTCTTCCCAAGCTTTCCTTTTCTTGTAAGCTTTCTATTGAGAGATGGAGGATTGAGGTGGTGGAGGCCCAGGTGGAGGACTCGGTTTCTCCGGTTCGTAGACGTGCCGACAGAGATTGTCACTATTGTAATCTCTCATTTTATTAATAGAAATATCTTTTCATGTCCAATTATGTGCATTTGAATATGAATATTGAATCCATGGATGTATTTAATTGCTTATACATTGTTGAACGTATATTCTATAGTAGGTCTAACACATTATTATAAACCATGATTTTCCTTGTTTGTTGTTGTTGAGAGAAAACTGCTAATGCAAGCGTGAATTGAAAAAGCTCAACGCACATCTACCTCAACCGTCCCGAACAAGGTACGATTTGGTATCCCTTAGTGTTAGATGTTTGGTTTCTCTTGCATATTGGGAAATATTGATTTCTGGTGTCAAATCTATCTATTGTGGTACACCCCAAGCCATAGGAAGTTTCTCTTTGTAATAGAATTGGTGACCATACTAAGGAGGTTCCTAGTTGTTTCTCTTTGGGGTTTTTGGTATTCAATGTACTTGAATTGCTCTTGATTTCTTTGTTTTTGTGTCGGGTTTGGGGGCATATGTTAACCCAAAAAATCCCCCGATTAGATCTACATGACCTCCACCACACAAAGACATCTATTTCACTACCCTCATTGACCCCCACACCCTTGTAAAGGCTTAGAAACACCAAAAAAGGCTTAAAAACCAACAAAAGAGCCTAAATAGCTCTCAAAAGGGCTAAAACATCCAAAAAGGGGCTAAAACCCATAAAAGGAGCTTAAAACCCTTAAAGGAGCTAAAGAATGGATGAAAAGGGCCTAAAGTCCAAAAAAGGGGCTAAAGCCTTGACCAAGGGCTTAAAACCCTAAAAACTAAAAAAAAACTATAAATACAAGGGTGGGGGTCACTCTCAAGACATTCCTCATTTTCCTACCATTACTCTTCCCATGTGAGTGCCTTGAGACCCATCTCTCTCAAGCCATTCACCCCTCTTGCTCACTTGCTCCATTAGCCAAATCCCATTCCATAGAAAGGTGGCTTTCTGCTAGGGCATGGTGGCCCATTTCATCAAAACCAGAAGGTATAATATGTGTTTCTTATTAGTAGCTTAGTTTTGTAGATTATTTTATTTGTAGGTGTTTTTGCTTGCATTGTTTCACAGGTTATCCATTAACAGTGTGCTGCAGGTTTTGCTTGGCTCACTAACCCTTTCCTACAGGTTTTCTCTTCCATCCACAAAGACCCTATCCTTTCGTCTTATAGACGGAAGGTAGCCGTTTCTGCATGTAGCTAGGGAAAAAATCCTTACTACAGTTTGGCGACCATACCAGGTCAATCCCAAAGGATCCCTGGGTTTTTACAGTTTATTTTCAGAAATTTGTTAACCTAGTTTAAATTTTTGTTTATTTCTAGTTAGATCTTTGTTTTTATCATTTAGATTGATGGTCAAGCCCTCTTAAGGTCGACCCAAGCCTGATCGACCACAGTACCAGTTATTGTCAGCCGTTCCCAGCTCTGTTGTTAAATTTTTTCAGTTTCTAGGCCAGATCGCTCGTACCAGGCTGAAAAGGGCAACCGTGTCGCTCATTTAGCCCCTGAAAGGGTGACCCAGTTGCACATTTTGGCCCGAAAAGGGTGACTTGACTCTCAGGACCCTCGTCGCTGCTATTTTTGGTTTTTGGGAGACCCCCTCACCTGGTTTTGGAAAAAAAGAGTGATCCCCTTGCTACATTATCTCCAAAAAGAGCGACCTGTCTCTTAGGGTTCAGTTTTTTGCTGTTTGGACTGCCAGTGAGGCCCTGCCGCCACTGTCTAGCATCCTGTTTCTTTTTTCAAGTAATTTTGTAGGTTGATGATTGACTTGGTGAGATGTTAATGCATATAAACCTGTTTTAGGACTTAGCTCAAATACTGTAACTTAATTTTCAGTTTTTTCACTTAAATCATTGGAAATTAACCTCTTGCCGAAACCCTTCCTCCTCTACTCAATCATCACCCTTTGAGGTATTCTAGGATAAGACGAAGGGTCAAGCTCGTATAGTAATACACACTTATACTTGTTATTGCTTAAGACAACTAAAAACAGGTGAATTGGAAGGTATAGGGGGTGGTAGGCCCAGGGGGCCTCATGGCATTCGCTTCCTCCCTGTTGACTGACCTTGCACTCAAAGAGTGACCTGAGGATCTATGGGTGGGAGTAATCCCATTGTATTGAGATCCCAACACTCTTTCCTGGTCGAAGAGCAATACAGGCGTAAGGAAGTCACCTAGCAGGTTTGCAATAGTTCATGTTCATTACTTGCATGTTTAAATTTTTCTGTTTCAAAAGTTTGCTGGTTTTTTCATAACAGGTCTTCCATTTTGTAATCTCTGTAACAAACCAGAAACATCTCCAAAGTATCTGTAAACCATAATTCTAGTCACCAAACTAATAACATAAAATAATTTTGAACAATATTTCATACACTAAACATGCACACAACCACACCACTTAAGCCAACCAAACTCGGTTCATGACACCGAGTGAACCCATTAAAATATATCAATCTACATTAATTCAAAAGCTTTGCAATATCTGAGGACATAAGTCCTTGACTGCCTTAATCGTGGGAAGTACTTGGGCTCAACCCTGAAACTCATTGTGAGGAGTACCACAGGAACCCCAAAGTAGCTATCCGCTGAGAGGAATTGCCAAGAAAAATGGGCAACGACCCCCACCAATTGACTAGATCCCCTATGAGGAAAAAGCCAAGCGTTTTCTCCTAGTAGTCTTGGTGGCCGAGTGACCACCTGAAATCTAATAGGAAGCCACTGAAACCGGGGTCCAGAACACCATTACCAGATTACACCATTTGATCTACCAACCATACACAATTGATCCCCCACGCTCTTCTTCACACCTAAGAGGTGATCAACCACAGTTCAGGCCTTTAAACCAGCATCGTTGAGACCATTCTTGATGACCCTCTACACCGTCATAAGTCCACACAGCCTCTGACTCAAACTCAGATTCATATCAATCTGATCCAAACTGACACACCATGCCACCAATCCCCATGGTTGGTGCAAACCTGGATCCATTTTCCATAATGGTCATTGGAAGTGGACCCATGTCCATGCCTCAAGTCACCACCAACACCCTTGCAAGTGGTCCTAGTACTGCCATGCAGACCGTCCTAACTCAATTGCCTCCACTTGTACCTACTATTCAAACTATTGCACTTGTCATATCTGGGGGCACTGGCCCATCCACTCACACTATCCCACCTATCATACCTGGGGGAAGTGACCCTTCCACTCACACTATCCCACTTGCCATACCAAGCGGCAGTGGGCCGTCCAGAACTGTGTCACAAGTACCCCCAGTCATGAAGGGACATCATGTTCTCATGAACCCCACTACCATTGCAGGTCCTTCCCATATTAACCTTGGGTCAAACCTCCCTTTCATGGCATGCCTCAACTTTCCTGACTTGGCCAGGTTAACCAATGACCTTATCTGTCATCAAGACTTTTGGCCTCCCATGCCAACCAAGCTCTCCTTAGACATCCCTAAGTTTTAAGGGAAGGTAGGGGAGTGCCCCCAAAACCATATAATGACGTTTCACCTATGGTGCTCATCAAACACCATTGTATATGATTCAATCAGACTTAGGCTTTTCCAATGCACCCTCACAGGTGTTGCAGCCAAGTGGTACATTGAACTACCACAAGCCAAGTAACCAGACTTTAACTCCTTGGCCTTTATGTTCCTGCAGTATTTCTAGCTCCCCGTCAAATATGATGAAGGAGTGGAAATCTTGCTATCTTGCCACCAAAACACTACAACCCACATAACTGACCACATCCATGAGTGGTGGTGACGTCGCAACTTGTGCAAGATCAAGCTTGATGATAGGATCTTCCTTGATTGGTTCTTAAAAATATTGTTGCCACCCATAGCCAAATACATTGCCTTCAAACGCCCCCAAACAGAGGAAGAGGCCATCTTGAAGGCCCAACACTTTGACTTCATTTATGCACAATATGGATACCTCTGCACCATCATTCTAGATGCTTTTTGTGTAGGCACCTCCTACCGGGATGCGTCGGGGGCATCCCATGCTGCAGATGGCATCATGGGATCTGTCTCCCATCAATCACAACACCACCCGACACCGCCTACGATGCCACCACACCCAAGCAACACCCTTAGTGTTGCCTACCCAAACCATGCTATCGACTATTCAAGAATGATGTCCCAATTCGGAGCTACAACCTCCTATGCACAACCCACACCACAACAGTAGGCCCATGCACCTACTTGGCCAGCACAACAGTATTCGACATAGATGCCCAGATTTGTGGCATCCCCGGTGCCCCAAGTTTATTATGCACCACCAGAGCAAGCCAGTCAAGCCCCTGCCCCAGCTCCGGCAGCACCTTTGGGACAAGTTTTCACACAACCAAACCATCCCAACCAACTAGCCCCCAACAACCAACAAGGGAAATCCAGAAACAACCAAGATAGGAATCAAGGCAACAACCAACTGCAAGGAGGCAGTCAACAACCAAATCCTCCCAAAAACGCTCGGGAGAACCAGCTAGCCAAAAATCCCCAAGAACCAAACCCACCTAGACACAACACTCTGTTATGCACAAATCAACAATGCAAACTATGCAAGGTCTACGAGCAGTATATGCATGAATACCCCTTCATGGGTTGTGCTAAGCAGGCCATTTAGAATGAAGTCCAGCATTCTACCAATATGGAAGTTCAAGTTCAACCCAACCTGACACCACTAGGCCCTCCACCTATGGTGCTCCAAAACCCATTACTGCTCCAAGGACTAGTAGCAACCTCACCTACTCCCTAACCCAATCCCACTGCCCCTGCTGCACCTCCACCAACAGAAACAAGTGTTCACCACCTCCTAGCCCTGAAAACTGAAGAGGTCAATCTATAGACCAGGAGAAATCAGTACGGATCCAACAGCGAACTTGCTGACTCAACAATGGCATCCACATCCAAAACAACCAACAAACCTCTTTACTTACCCCCTTTTCCCCCATGCCCTCCCATACAATGGGTTGCCAACAATGCCACAGATAGAGCTGCCGTGAGCTACAACATCATTGATGACTTGGCTCAAACACCTATGGCCATATTCTCTCTTGAGGTACTTAAAAATTTCCCAACATAGTGAAAGGCCTTACTAGTTTCCCTCGGTGCTGTAGACCCCTCTAACTTTGAACACATTCGACATAGATAACGGAGATCCTCGAATGCCATCAACTATTGCCTTCCAAATTTTGGTATCCATTCAGAATTTGGTCATACACCGGTGCATTGTTGATAAGGGGGAATCCACATGTGTTATGTCAACCTTAGACTAGAAGAAACTTGGATCCCCAATCTTGCAACCATCCACCACTACTCTGCAGGATTATGATGGCCATCGCACTAAATCCCAAGGTATCCTTCCACACATCCCCATAACATTAGCCAGGAAAATAGTATTGATCGACATAGAGGTTGTCAGTGCACAGTTGGACTATAACCTTCTCCTAGGAAGAAGTTATATGTATTCCATGAGATTCATAGCATCCACTATTTTTTGTCTCATGATGTTCCTTCATGACAGGAAAATCACGACGGTTTACCAATTACCTTATCACGATCCGCATGGGCTAACAACACCAGCCAACATTATCCCTAGGGTCGACACTACTGTCGACAACACATCCACCTCCCCATTATTGAATGTGGTCCCTGGGTTTTTTACTGACACCTCCATGATGGCTTCCTTCCCCTTCATGTCACTACCACCAACACGAAACTAGACTGTGGATTTGTGCATGCTCTCATCGAGCACTGCTGCACTTAAACATCGACCGCAACCATAGCCCCACCAGCAGTCGAACACCTGTAGCAGCTGCAACATCATCCGCAGCCTAAAAATCAAATGCAACTGCAACCATTGTATCAATCCCAGCTACAACCACAACCACATCTCCAAACACAATCACAAGGGAGTTACTTGGGCTCCTCCCCAGTCCACAAAATTCCTTTCCTATTTCCCCCACCTGGTGACATGAGTAAGACAGTAATGGCTACCTTAAACTTACCCAACTTCACATTGGGGATTCCCATGTGGTACCTCGATCCACCGGCCCAACCTCCGATGACCTAGGTCATGTTGACCCTTGTTAAACCCATTGTGGTCAAATCATGTCCCCCACCTTTCCCACAAAATCCAACCACTGCACCTGCACCTACTATGCCCCACCCAAAAAGGCCCAGGGGAAAAAACACAAAAGCAACAATGAAACCCCAACATATCCCGCCTTGCGCTGTGTGCGATGAACAGAGCCATGCAACTCAAAACTGCCCTAAGATTCCCATGCTCCACGCACATTTGAATGGCACGGATACAATAGAAAACATCCACGTGGTTGAGCTCCCGAGCGGGCCAACAATGAAGAACAATTCATTGAGAACAAACCATGCATGCCCCCTTTGCGAATTATATGGACATTATTCTCACCATTTTTAGGATTTTCCCAAGTTTTGAATGGCCCTAGCTAACCTTCGAAAACATGCCCTTGAATACGAGATTACTCTAATATAAGAAGTCTACCCCCCACCTCCCTCTTTAGACACGATGTCCATCTACATGATGTCCATTTCCACAGACCCTCTTATCTCCACGATCATCAATAGTCCATCAGATCTGTGTCATCGTTGCTTTTGCAATGACGAGGAGATACTTGAAGCCTTAAAAGCTCCGGAATACCCTTGGGAGGACATGCACCATTGCTCGTTTTTCCTACTTGAAGAACTTGTGTCACAGTCTGACCAGTTTTCCATTGAAGCAATGGATTTCATTCATGGCAAAGTTGACTAGTTCAAAAATCCCATTCCGGCACTAGATGCCTTCGAAGAAGGGAACATGGCTAATATTTCACCAACCATCAAAATCAACATCTCAACCAATCCTGAGGTTGTTGAGGAAATCATGTAGGGGGCATCCTGCTCATCAAAAGAAGTTGCTTCCTACAAAGAACTCTTCCAATAATTTTGCAACATCTTCACCTGGTCCTACACCGAAATGCCTGGGTTGGATCCATCCATTGTTGAGCACCACATTGACACATGGCCCGATGTGGTCCCCATGCGACAAAAGAAATGGCCAATCCATCCCTCCAAATATACTGCGGTCAAAGCCAAAATTGAGAAGCTGCACATAGCCGGATTCATTTACACCATTGCTTACAAAACATGGGTGTCAAATCCTGTTCCCATGAATAAAAAACAGGGTACCATCCGTGTTTGTACAGACTTCCGTGATTTGAATTGGGCCTGTCTCAAAGACAAATTCCCAACACCCTTCATCGATCAGATCATCGGTGTGTGCATCGGGCATGAAGTCTTTTCCTTCATGGACAGATTTTCTGGATATAACGTCCACCATTGCCTTGGAAAAGAGGCATACATTCTTATTGACTCTGATGGAGAACTCTTGGATAACCCCCGTAATGGGCACTACCTCAAGAGATTTTACATTTAACATCACCACGTGAATCACACATTGTACATTGAGCTAGCTCCGTACCCATAGGCCCCCATTTGGTCTAGCTTTTCCCTGTGCATTACTGCACTAGGGGCAACACCATTAGCTACTAGTTAGAGTCACACGGAGTCTGTTTGAGACACCCCTCACATCTCTGGGTTTGGTATTCTGTCCTCTATCTTTCAATGATACCACAGTCTCATGATTAGTAAGTGATTTTTAGGGCCACTTCCTGAGAGTTACCTCGGTTTACGTACCACTTTGTTATACAAATATCTCTAGACTTATACTTGCATCATATCCACCTACCACAACTTATGCGGGCTTCCATACCATCTTCCGGAAAGCATATCACCTTGCATGCATTTGGCACATAACTTTCTACATGCATCATGCAATATCATATCACCCTCTCATTTTATTATTCATCATATAACAGTCCAATCCATCCACCCCAAGTTGGTATGGGTCAGTCACACAAGAATATCCTGACCTCTGTCTGAGAGCCACCTCACTCTGCGTGCATCTGCCACATCGATCCATGTGCCTCTGTTGCAATCCATCCCATGCATGTATTGGTATGTTCAAGAGCCACGTGCTCCATCCACACTGCACGGTTGACCTTTGGACCACTGTCCATTGTCCCGAAAGGGGGGCACCATCAGTTCCCCCTCAATAGGTTGACCATACCAGAGTTTCTGTTAAGCTCTTTTCTAACTCCTAAAAGAATGAAAAGATTGTCGAGTGCCTCTACTTCCTCTCCCACTCGTTAAAGTATCGGAAAGGGTGTCTACATAGCTTTGTTTATCTCCTTTCATGAACCATGTAGACTACCATATGAAAAGGACACCCTTGGCACATTCAAGCCAAGATCATTCCCCTCTGCATCCTTTTATGCTTTCTCAGGAAGAGGGTCCAAAATTTATGAAAAATTTCACCATGGGTCGTCTTTAAGCTCTTTTCCATCCTTCTCATCAAGAAAATATCATCGAGCAAACTTGGTCTCGTTCATGCTCGTAAAAGTATCTGAATGATCATCCAGTTAGTACAAGTTTAACCTTTTCCAGCCTTATTGGACTACTAATGGTAAAGAATTATCCCATCCCCCTCAAAGGATGGGTGAGTTCTCCTCTGCACACTTTTAACCTTTTTTGGGCACAAGAGACTATCAACAAAAAAGAGACCCCATTAGAGTCTTCTTCCTGCTTTCAGACTCTCTAAAATAGAAAGCACCATTGAGAATTTACTTTCTTGGGCTCTCAAAAAATCCACGAGATTGTACCACAACGGTGTCTTCAGACATGACCCCACATATAACAGTTTGACAACATTCCCACTTTGGGTCGCCTTTGTTCAGAGTATTCCGCGATGTGTCTTCCTTGGATCCCATCAGTACTAAAAGTGTCTACCTCCCCCAAGTATTTCCTATCTGCAGTTACATCCCCGGTATTACAGCTATGATCCCTTTCCCATGAGTTAGTTTCATTTGTTGCCTGGTCCGCCCTGCTGTCATACTCTGAACAAAGGAAGTTTGAGTCCCCCATGATTCCCTACCTTTTTTCCTTATTTCACTGTGTCAGTCCCTATATTGTCTCACACCTTTGGTTATCTCCCTCGCACTTCTGTTCAAGGAAACACCATCGCCTTGGTCAGTTGCAGGTCTCCCTCTGTCAATGACAATACACATATTTCATAGGATAGACCCAGAGGTCCCTGTATCTTGGTTTCATTAACCTCATTAATGAGTTCCTTGGACCATTTGAGAGGATTCCTTAGTTCCTCTTGGGATGGTTGTGTATCAGGTGCTCTACTCCAGCTACATCATTGCATCGTTGAGATTCGTATAGGGTATTGATCCATGCAGTATTTGGTCGAAGACCCTGGATGTCACCTGACTCTAGCACATTAATGAGTCTATTGAGGGACCCAAACAGGTTCATGTCCCTTGTGATTTCCGAGTTGGGTTGGAGACAGTGTTTAGAATCCCTAGAATAGTGCTTTGGTATAGATTCATGATTGATGCAGCATATTGTACCATAGAGACTCCGACTCTTCGTCATTGAGTCCCTATAGTTATGTACCGTTTCAGATCCAATAGACCATCAGTTATGGAAATATAGCATTCCATGAGAATGCCATGGGTCTGATGTAGCAGTTCTTCATATCAGTATTGTATTTCAACCTCTTATTGAGGCAACCACTATGTAACAACAGTTGTACATGATCGGCTCTTGCATTTTAGAGCATAGATCACAGTATTTTTTTGACATTGTTACGAGCATGGGTATGCCTGCCTTGTCCATAAGACATGTCACACATTATTTGTATCTCATCCATTGTTAGGAACCATATTAATACAAAAACCAAAAGCCACCATGTCCCAGCCTAGGAATCACCACCTCTCCCCAAAAAATCCTATGACGTCCATCGGCCATACGATGAGCTCCTACCCTCACACATCAGGGGGCAATCTGTTAACCTAAAAAATACCCTGATTAGCTCTACATGACCTACACCACAGAAATACATCTATTTCACTACCCTCATTGACCCCCACACCCTTGTAAAGGCTCAAAAACACCAAAAAGGGGTTAAAAACCCATAAACGAGCCTAAATAGCTCTCAAAAAGGATAAAAGCTCCATAAAGGGGCTAAAACCCCTAAAACAAGCTAACGGATGGCCGAAAAGGGCCTAAAATCCAAAAAAGGGGCTAAAGCATTGACCAAGGGCTTAAAACCCTAAAAACTCAGAAAAAAGCTATAAATACAACAGTGGGGGCCACTCTCAAGACATTCCTCATTTCCCTACCGTTACTTTGCCCGTGTGAGTGCCTTGAGACCCATCTCTCTCAACCCTTCCACCCCTCTTGATCACTTTCTCTATTAGCCAAATCCCATTCCATAGAGAGGTAGCTTCCTGCTAGGGCATGGTGTCCCATTTCATCAAAACCAGAAGGTATAATATGTGTTTCTTATTAGTAGCTTAGTTTTGTAGATTGTTTTATTTGGAGGTGTTTTTGCTTGCATTGTTTCACACATTCTCCATTAATAGTGTGCTGTAGGTTTTGCTTGGTTCACTAACCCTTTCCTGCAGGGTTTCTTTTCCATCCATAGATACACTATCCTTCTGTCCTATAGATGGAAGGTATCCGTTTCTGCACGTAGCTAGGGAAAAAAGCCCTACTACACCATGTTTTCCCAGTAGGGTCCTGAAGAAGTAAATTTGATTGTAGCTTGTCTGTTTTGCCTATTTTTCTTCATTTTTCTTCTTGTATGCGGGTTTTGTATTCACAGTTGCGTATACACGCAGGTTTTCCTTGAATAGTCGCGCATGTACGTTGGTTTACTAATAACAATCGCATATTCCTTGATTTTGAGCCTTAGTTGGAGGATTAAGTGTTGATGGGTGAGTTTTGATGATTACCGAGTCTTCTTGGATGCTTTTGGTGTATGCATACACCCTCTATTTTTTACCAGAAACTTCTTTTAGTTTCTTTTTTAAGCTTTTTTCTTGTCATTCATTTATTCATTTTTTGTTTTGGGATTAGTGCATTAGGTATCTTTTACCTTGGTGCCTTGCTTGGCTGCTGTTTGTGAGTGGGTGCAAGCTTTGAGGGTTGTAGAGTCATTTATTGCTTTCATATCTCATTTATTTTCAAAAAATACAAAAACACCTTTGCTTTTGCATACTTATGCATCTCTTGCATTTTTCATTGGCATGGTACTTGCATTAGGTTTGCTTGTTGGATTGTAGTCATATTTTCATCTAGGAATGACTGCACTTACATTTGAAGGAAAAATCTTGCATCTCATGTAGTGGCATACCCTATTTTTTATTCTACACAATTAACTTGGAATTGCTTGTTAGGTGTGCACATTTACTTGACTACTGAGTCATAAATTCATTAGTTGCACGACCATTTCCCTTTGAGTAATCACATCCAATTAAAATCAACACTTAATAAAATGAATCACACTCTTTTCTTTTATAGGGTGCATCAACAAGATTAGGTTTTAGGGTCTTGGAATAGTTCATTGTGAGTTAATTCTCCAAGACCACTAAACAAAACAAGTAGGTGTCCATCCAGGTGAGAGTGGGAAACCCTTGGTATAATTAGTGTTTCTTAGGATGCTCCTCTTACATGGGAGTTAAGCATGAGGCAGTGCACATGATTCTGATTGGGATGACCCCTGGTCACTTTTTGTGAGCACCAGATATATTTCCAGGATTGTATTCGTATCTTGGAGCCTCTGAGGTACGATCGGTGCATCCTTGGGGTACCGGTTTGTGCTTTTAGGCTTCTGTTGGGTATATGTTATATTCTTTACATGTGCGTATGGAGGGGAGGTGCGCATGTCAGCGCTACAACTCGACGATTGGAGGATTTTTCTATTTATAGAATTTGTCTAAAAATATGTAACTTAATCCTGGTTAAGGGATTGGAGGATTTTTCTAATCTGGGTTAATGGATTAGGGTATTTGGATGTTGCGGAATAGCTATATTTTTTATTGTGAGGATTTCATAATATAATGAAGAGAAAATAGGAGGTGTGGCTCCAAGGTTTTCTGGTTTTTTCGATTAAGGGTTTCCAGGGTAAATCTCTATGTTTATGTGTGAATGATGTGTTGTGAACTGTATTTTGCTTAAAATAATTTGTATGCTTTGCTTCTATGCATAGGTTTAAAACTTACAGCTTCGGGCTTTACTACCCTACCCATATGGTCGATCCCGTCTACGACTGTCCGCCTAAGAATTGGTTATATTGAGGTGACCTTAGTTTCCTTACATAGGTATTGAGGTGGTATTTTTAGAGGTTATTCTGCAAGTTTTCTGGCCAGGTAGGGGTCAAACAACATAGTAGATTTATGCGTTGAAGCTAAGGGCCACTATAATTGGTTACAAACCTCTATTTTTTGTGTATGGGAGTCTCAATCCTCTCCTAGGTGAGACATACCTACTTCATTCGGAGCTCATATATCCTACCCTTGGTTTGCTTTTGTTTTGGATTTATATTTTATTAGGTGTATGCTCTATGCATGCTAGATTGCTTAGGGTTGCGTAGCTAGTGTTTGAATTTTATCATTCAAGCTAGCATTATGTTAGGATCTTTAACTAAGAGAATAACAAGTACATCAATCAAATACAAGAGACAATGAACACAATGTTTTTCCTCAAGGAAACCATAAATGGATAAAACCCCACAAATTCCTCAGAGATAGAATCAGAACCAAAGGTAAAACCCCAAAACAGTAAGATGATCTCCCGACAGCAGTAGCCTCTTTCTTCCTAGCCCCAATGTCTTCTTCTTCCTCGGCTATGTGCTACAACTGAGTGTGTGTGAGTGTGTGTGTTCTAAATAGAGAGGCTAGCTCTCTATTTATACTAATTCTTGACTTGACAAAAACCTACTAGGGATGACTTCTCTAGGAGAGTCTAATAACCCTAGTGACCCAAAAATGCGGGGACTTTAACCCTTGATTAATAGGAGGGTTACCCACAATGAATTGACATGACTTGTTTACATTATAGAACCTCCCGATAGGAACATCGGGGCATGACATGACTCAATTACATTACAGATACTTCTCAGAATAAACATCGTGGCACAATACATGAAATATACAAGTGAATACATTTCAAAGTTACATATACATCAACACTCCCTCTTAACTAGGAAGGTATTCTCTCAACATAATTTTCTAGCACTGGTCTTCTTCTCTGGATCATCTCATCATCTGCATCTTCAAGTCATCTTCATCTTCAAGTCATCTTCATCTTGGATCTGGATCATCATCATTGGATCTGGATCATCACTCGATCTGGATCATTGTCACTGGATCTAGATCATCACTAGATCTGGATCATCATCACTGGATTTGGATCATCATCACTGGATATGGATCATCACTGGATCTGGATCATCACGGGGACATCAACACTGGATTTGGATCATCACTGCTGGATCTGGATCATCACTCAATCTGGATCATCTAAGAGACATCATAATTGGATTTGAATCATCACTTGATCTGGATCATCACTGGGTCATCATCATATGTGCTATCTCATGATTCTTATCATCACAGGAAGTTCTACAGAGCCAACCCTTTTTCATGCTGGTTGTAGGCCTACCTCCTTGTAGGTCTTCGCTAGCCCTTATATCTGACCCTAAGTCAGAATGGCCAGCACTCACATCTGACCATGAGAGGAACACATCCAACATCATGTCAGAAAGGCACATCCCTTACATTCACCAACATGATAGTACTCAACTACTATCATCTGTGAAAAGGTTCAGCACTCACATCTGACCTTGACTCGTCAGAAAGGCACAACACTCACATCTGACCTTGACTCATCAGAAAGGAACAAAAATCACATCCACCAGCATGATAGTACACAACTACTATCATCTATGGAAAGGCACATCACTTACATCTGACCTTGACTCGTCAGAAAGGCACTCAGTCCTAGACTGAGGGTTCCTGGTAACTGACCAGGTGCCTCCATTTAGAGAATGGTAGTAGCCCTTATATCTGACCCTAAGTCAGAATGTATGGCACTCACATCTGGCATGGAAGAAACTAATCCTCTCACCATGACAGAATGACAGTAGCCCTTATATCTGACCCTAAGTCAGAATGGCCAGAACTCACATCTGACATGGAAGGAACCAATCCTCTCACCATGACATAATGACAACAGCCCTTATATCTGATCAAGTGGGAACACATCCCTCAATCACATCAGAATGGGCATGCACTCATATTTGATCATGTGAGAACACATCTCATAGTCATTTCAGAATGGCCCTCAGTCCTATACTGAGTTTTCTTGGTAACTGACTAGGTACCTCCATTCAAAGAATGGAAATAGCCCTTATATCTGATCATGTAGGAACCAATCCTACAGTCACATCAAAATGGCTAGCACTCATATCTGACATGGAAGTAACCAATCCTCTCACCATGACAGAATGGCTCAGCCCTTACATCTGACCATGGAAGGAACCAATCCTCTCACCATGACAGAATGGCTCAACCCTTACATCTGACCTTGGAAGGAACCAATCCTCTCACCATGTCAGAATGGCTCATGGACTCATCACTTCCCCTTGGGGGAAATATTGATCTGGAGAACACCAAGCTTCTCCCTAAAGTACTCAAACTTCACTCTAGCCAATGGCTTCGTCAACACATTAGCTATCTGTTCGTCCATCGCAACATACTGGAGCTTCACTGCTCCTCCCTACACCATATCCCTGATATACTGATACTTGATCTCGATATGCTTCGACTTGTCATGAAACACTGGGTTCTCCGAAAAATTCACACAACTTTGGTTGTCACAATATATACAAGTAGCATCTAGCTGGATATCAAATAAATTAGACAGTAGCTTCCTTAGCCATACCGCCTCACAACTAGCTGAACAAGCTGCGACATACTATGCTTCAGCTGTACTCAGTGCTACACAGGATTGCTTCCTACTAAACCAAGAGATCACACTTGATCCCATACTGAAGAAACACCTTGAAGTGATCTTCCTATCGATGGCACTGCCTACCCAATATGAATCAACATAATCCCCCAGGTTAATCTTCTGATTCACATCATACTTGAGCCCATAATCAACTATACCCCTCAGGTACCTCAGAATATGCTTTGCAGCAATCAAGTGAACATGTCTCAGATCTGTCAAAAACTGGCTCAAGGTGTTCACAGCAAAGCAAATATCTGGTCTCATGTTCATCAGGTACATCAAGGACCCAATCATCTAACGATACATCGTGGCATCAACTGCTTCTGATGAAGCATCACTCAATAGCTTCAGGTTCGATGCCATAGGTGTGGTCATGGCCTTGCAGTCCATCATCCTGAATCTCTTCAGGATCTCTATCGTATATTTCCCTTGTCCTAAGGAAATTCCATCTGCATTCTACCACACCTCCATGCCTAGGAAATAATACATCATACCCAAGTCGTTTATTTCGAACTCGGCAACAAGCTTCCTCTTCGTATAAGAAATAAACCCATCCATACCTGTTACAAACAGATCATCTACATATAGTAGGAGCATCACTGGGTTTCCATCCTCAACCTTGTAGTAAAGGTTGGAATGTGCTTTACTCTTAGTAAAGCCCAAACTAGATAGAAAGCTGTCAATTATGTCGTACCATGTCCTGGGTGCCTGTTTCAAACCGTATAAGGATTTCTTCAATCTACACACATGAGATTCCTTGTCATGTGTCTCAAAACTGAGTGGCTGCTCCACATACACTTATTCTTCTACTACATCATTCAAGAAAGTAGTCTTGACATGCATTTAGTGTATCTTCCATTTCATCATTGCAGCCAGAGCAAGTACTGATCTGATGGAAGTGTATCTAGCTACAAGTGCAAAGGTTTCTTCATAATCTATTCCTTCTTTTTGGGAGAAGCCACGAGCAACAAATCTTGCCTTTTTTTCCAATGTTACCGTCTGCAGCATGCTTGATCTTGTAGATCCATTTGGAAGTTACAACATACTTCCCTTCTGGTCTTGGGACAACATCCCAAACATCATTCTTCATGATCGATTGATACTCTTCGATCATAGCATCCTTCCATTCTTTTCGTTCTACAACTTCTTCATAATTGGAAGGTTCTTTATCGATGAAATCACATAGTAATGCTACATAACCAGAGCAGGATCTGGTCCTCTTTCTTTCTCTGTGATTCTCTTTTGGATCTCCATATCTTTATACAATTGGATAGCTTCTCGTACCCAAGCAGGTTTCCTCTTATGAGGATTCTTCTTTGAAGGTGGATCTATAGGTTCTTGAGGTTCTTCAAATTCTCAATCTTCTTCTTGAGTTTCTTTGTTCATGGTTGTGTCATGAATTATGGGTGCTTCCGATTCTTTTGGAACTTCAACAGGTTTCTTTCTGGATTTGTTTTAAGCTGAGTCTTTGTCAAATGTTACATCCCTACTGATGTCAATCTTCTTGAATTCTGGGAAGTATATTCTATAATCCTTCGATCTTTTAGAGTATCCCACAAATATACCCTTCTTTCCTGAAGGATCTAATTTTGTCCTCTTCTCTTTTGGAATGTGTATGTACACTGGACAACCAAATATTCTGAGATGGATGACTTTTGGTTTCTTGCTGGAAAATGCTTCTTCAGGTGTATTGTTTTCGAGTACTCTGTGTGGACTATGGTTCTGTACATACACAGCTGTTCTGATAGCTTCTGCCCATAGATGCATAGGAATTTCTTGATCATAAAGCATTGCCCTTGCACCTTCCATGATAGTTCTATTCTTCCTTTCTGCAATCCCATTTTGTTGTGGATTATATGGAGTGGACAACTCCCTCTTAATCCCCAAGTCTTTGCACAACTCTTTGAATTCATTTGATGTGAATTCTTCGCCATTATCTGATCGAAAGGTCTTGATCTTATTTTCAGTGTGGTTCATGATCAAGGTTTTGAATTGCTTGAACTTACTGAATACTACATATTTGTTCTTCATGAAGTAAATCCATGTCTTCCTAGAAAATTCATCAATTAAAGAAACATAGTATACATACCTGTTTAGTGAACTTGATGACATCGGACCGCATACATCAGAGTGAATGATTTCCAGGATTCCTTTTTCCTTTCTCACACTACTTGGAAAAGTCTTCTTTGTATTCTTTCTTTCGCACATCCTTTGCAGACTCCATCATGTTTTGCTTGAATTTCTAGAATACCTTCAATAGCTTTGCTTCCAAGTGGTAGTGATCTGTAATGCACATGTGCAAGCCTTCTATGCCAAAGTTCATTTGGCTCTATTGTGTCATGGAATAAATATTGTTCTGGATGGACCTTCAATTTTTATAGACCTCTTTCTTTTTCCCCAATCACTACTGCATCATTAATAGTATTTAGGCTTTGGCCACATGATAACTTGGAAATCTATAAATGCAATCCTCATTCCTTTTGGATCTAATGCAGATATGGATAGAAGGTTCTTCTTTAGTCCTGGTACAAACAATACATCTTGCATATTCATAGAATTTCCAGAGTCTAGCTTATAGGAGGATTCCCCACTACCTTTTATTGGATACTAGTAGTCATCTCCAAGTTTCACCTTGTGAGGTGATTCATGTTCTGAAATTTTTACAAAGGACTCTTTGAATCATGTCATATGTTTGGAAGCCCCACTATCTATAAGCCAATCATTGCTTCCATGTGTGATGTTTCTCGTGAGAGCAGAAATCAAGACATATTCTTCATCACTTGAAGAGTCTTCACTTTCATATCTAGTTCCCCTTTCCCCTTTTCTTATTTTGTCTTTTAGGACAATCTTTTGCAAAGTGTCCTACTTCATCACATGTATAACATCTGCTTCTAGACAAATCTTTTCTAGTGTTAGTTTTATGGAAATGCTTACCTCTAGAGTGGTGAGAACTTCTTTCGATTTTCTTGGAATGAACGATGAGGGCTTGATCTTCATTTCCCATCTTCTCTTCTCGAGCTGCTATCCGAGATTCTTCTTCAGAGCATTCTTCCCATAGTCTACTAAATTTGACTAACTTATTTATGGCATAGATTCCTTGAATAAAGGAGTCCCATGATCTAGGGAGACCATTCAAGGTGGTCATCACAACCTCTTCATTCTCCACTTATTCATCTACTGCTTCCAGTTGTTCCTTGATTTGAGACACCCTTGTAAAGTAAGACTCGATGGTCTCAACATTCTGGATCTTTACATTCTTCAGTTGGTTTCTCAGAGTCATCTCCTAGTTTATATTCTTCCCTTCAAACAATTTGGTTAGGGCATCAAACATAGATTTAGGTGTCTTTAGGGAGGACACCTGTGGTATGAGGTGATCATTGATTGAATCAGGAATAATCCTCTTTTCCATAACCAACTTCTTCTTGTGTAAGGCCTTAGCCTCATCTCCCTCTGGAACTGGAACCTCCTCATTGATATAGGAGTCCAACTCATTTTCTTCCAGGACCAGGGATATCCTATACTTCCAGGCTCGAAAGTTATCAACTCCCTCAATATTTTCATCAAACTTGGTATGATGAGACATCTTAACTAAGAACCTCAAATGGAAATACAAAATATTTAGATCTTACCAGGTCAAGATGCCGGATCTGGATTTGGAGATGAATTTCTGCAGTGCTGGTTTAGGAGCAGATTAGGGTTTTTCTTTTCTGGAGTTATGTCCAACCAAATCTTTGATCTTGATCTCTAAACTATGACTTTGAGGAGGAGATCAATCTAGGCCCGGGCTCAATGAAAAATTCCACTTCTGTGGAAAGCCCTAATTTTTGGTAGAAGTGTCGGGTCCAAAATTGAAAAACCTCAGAATTGGATTCTACTTCGACAGAAAGATATGCCCTAGGGAGGAGAGTTATTCCAACCTTCTTTTGCTGAAAATATGTGGAGAGAGATACACAAAGTAGGAATCCTTGGTTCCCGCAGCTGCACAGTGTCTTCTTCTCAGGTTATCTCTGATACCATGTTAGAATTTTATCATTCAAGCTAGCATTATGTTAGGATCTTTAACTAAGAGAATAACATGTATAGCAATCAAACACAAGAGACAATGAACACAATGTTTTTCCTCAGGGAAACCATAAATGGAGAAAACCCTGCAACTTCCTCAGAGATAGAATCAACACAAAAGGTAAAACCCCAAAACAACAAGATGATCTCCCTACAGCAGTAGCCTCTTTCTTCCTAGCCCCAGTGTCTTCTTCTTCCTTAGCTATGTGCTACAACTGAGTGTGTGTTTTAAATAGAGAGGCTATCTATCTATTTATACTAATTCTCGACTTGACAAAACCCTACTAGGGCCGACTTCTCTAGGAGAGTCTAATAACCCTAGTGCCCCGGAATTGCATGGACTTTAACCCTTGATCAATAGGAGGGTTACCCATAATGACTTGACATGACTTGTTTACATTATAGAACCTCCCAATAGGAACATCGGGACATGAAATGACTCAATTACATTACAGATACTTCCCAGAATAAACATCGGGGTACAATACATGAAATATACAAGTGAATACATTCCGAAGTTACATATACATCAATAGCTAGATCGAGTCTTTTCTTTTTGTTGAGTCATTATGGATATGGGTGTGGCACCTCTCCGTTCTCACCGTTTAGTAGGACTTCCTCCTTCTACATCTCCTCCTCCTTAGGGAGAGAGAACCAGATAGTCCAAGCAGACTCACTCTCACTTTGATTCACACACCATGGGTGACCATGAGCCTGAGAGCGCGAAGATCCCTAATCTTCCTTGTCCTGTATGGGAGGATGAAACTATAAGCACATATGGGACTCCAGTAGGGTCTAGTCAACATTCGACTAGACTGTCACATGAAGATATTTCACGATTCATATATTTTAGACACCCTAATCATCGGTATTGGATTCTGGGTGATGAGACTCACCATGCATCCACTAGCACTAGCACTATTAGGTATGGCATGCCTGGTATTCCTGAGACCGATTTTACACCCCATGTCAGATCGAGTGCTGATCTTAGTGCTGCTCCTATGGGCACCTCCATTCCTTTCCAGGCGGAGAGGTTTGGTAGCAAAAGTCACATTACACCTTCCATCCTGGTGGTGGAAGTTTCTTCACACACACATCCTAGACCTAGCACTAGTGTTCCCATTCATGGACCAGAACCTAGACATGTGAATATTGGGGGCACAAGTTATATTCCTTCACATATTCCATCCTCTTCAACACCAATCCCTTCAAATGCTCTTTTGATGACACATACTCCTCCCAACTCTAGTGGGCCTTCAGGTGGGAATTATGCTATTAGCCATGTCCATTATAATTTTTCTCAGATGGTAGTGTCACAAGGCTATGTTCCTCCTTATGTGTCAAAATGACATGTATCTTCCTATGGACCATCTTATGGAACTTCCCATGGACCATCTCATGGTCCATCTTACAAAACCTCTTATGGACCTTCTTACAGACCATCTTATGGAAAAACTTATGCACCTTATGGATCTAGGTATCAACCCATGTACCAGTCTCCTAATTATGGCTTTGTAGCACCCTAGTCTCATAGTACACCAAATTACAATGCTTCCATGCAGCCCTTTATTGGTCAAATGGGAGGAGGTTACTATCCCACTGTCCAAGGCGATGGTGTATATAGAAATTAGCCTTATGAAAACTTGTCCTATCAGGGATCATGGAACCAACTGGCTCAACCTAGGCTCCATTTACTTGTGACTTTGAATCTACCTGATTTGTTGAGATTGATAAATGATCATGTATCTCATGACCTGTCATGGCTGACAGTCCCTACAAAACTTCCTTTAGACATTCCAAAGTTCCAAGGTAGGTTTGGTGAAGATCTTGGTGAGGACGTCATAACCTTCCATCTTTGGTCCTCTTTGAACTCCTTCAACGATGATTCTATTCATTTGAGACCATTTCAGTGCACCCTCACGGGTCCTGCCACGAAATGGTATATAGAGTTACCTGGGGGGGTTATACTTGGTTCAATGACCTAGCGATGACTTTTCTTGATCACTTCCAGCTACCCATGTGTTACGACGCTGGTACCGAAATCTTGTCGACATTTCAGCAAGACAAAGCCACCCACATTTCGGATCACATTTAAGAGTGGCATAGACGGAAGATATTAATTGAAGCCTTTATACCACTAGATTTTCTTCTAGAATGGTTCCTCAAGTCGTTATTAACCTATATCACGAAGGATGTTTATACATCCATAATTAAGAATGAGGACCAAGATATTTTTAGGGCCCAATAGTTGGACTTGATTTATGCTCAGTCTATGCTCCTTTATGAGATCATACCTAATGCTCCACGATCCAATTTCGACCCCAAGTTTAAACCTAGGCCACATTCCAATGGTATTGTTGGTGCTGCAAGTACCAATCCTGCAGACTCGATTACAAAAAAAGTGAGCCAGTTATCACTTAACCAGTCTACATCAAGACAAGCTACGGCTTTGTCTCTTCCTACCCAATTGGCAGATGTACTTTAAGTGCAATCGTCGAACCCAAAAGGTAACAAGCAACCTGGAAGGAATAAAAAGAAAGGAAAAAATAATCGAAAGGGTGGGAATAAAAATGATAATGGTAACAATGACAAGAACACAAATAATGTTGGGGGGGACAAGAAGCCTAAGGGAAAGGTAACATTTCTTTGCAAGTTGTGTAAGGATGACCACCTCACTCACTTGTGCCCTCAAATGGAATATGCCAGTGAAGTGCATAGCACAGGGCCTAGCTGTGTTCACAAATCCTTTACCAAATATTCAAAATATGAAATCGAGGACCGTGGATCTTGGTAGTGCATATAGTGAAACTCAAAACCTACCGAATTTCTCTAGTGGCTACAGTTACATCAACATGTGCGAAAGACTATGGTACATCACAACCAAATATTGGGAAAGAACCTGCTCAACCTGAGAGCTCTTTGGAAATTGAAAATCCTACGGATAAGCATGAAGATCTACCTCGCATTCATAAGGGAATATTAAAGTTCTCGGGGCATAATCCTAATGTTCAAGCCACCCATAATTATTCAATTGTCGAGGATTTGGGAAAGACTCCTTGTGCGATGTCTGCATTAGAAGTGCTTCAGACTTGTCCTCCACAAAGGAAGGCCTTGTTGTCTGCTCTTTGGGTTGGTGATGATAGCTCTCCTTCCATGATCAAATTTGAAACTCATGGAATCCATCCTCCCTTGCCTTACTATGTGTCTCTTCTGATTCACATAGAGTGTTTAAACCACACCATCAAGCGCACTGTGATTGATGAAGGCACTGTCGCTTCATTGATGTCTTTGTCCTGTTGGAAGGGCTTAGGTTCTCTCACATTGTCTAAATCTATGAACATGTTGACTGCATTTGATGAAATATCGTTTCGACCGCATGGTATACGTCTTTCCCTAGAGGTCCAAATAGGGGGGAATATTATTGCGATCGAGGTTGAGGTGGTTGATACGCCCCTCGACTATAATATTTTGCTACGTAGGAACTAGATGTACAATATTCAATCTGTAGCCTCTTCCCTATACCGAGTGTTTTTTTTCCTTTGGATGGGAAGATCATTACTAGTGACAAAAAATATTTCCAGAATCCGTGTTTAAAAGCATCATCGGGAGCTTCTATCCCGAATATCGATCATTCTCAACTCGTAACTGAGAATGTGGGTGTGGGCATGTATCCTTCCCTCATAGGAACCTTTATTTGTCCTGTTCCTATCCTTATGATTGGGTCTAGTATTTGTAAGGCTTCAACCTTGTTGAATTCAGTCTCATTTCACACCTCTCATATGGAGCATCCTTGGATTCTACCTTTGCCGAGTACTTTGAGTGATAGTTCTATACCTGCAGAGATAGATGTGTCATTTCCTGCCAAATTGGTGGCATATTAATCTAATCTTGATCATGTTGTAGAGCCTAGTCCTTCCTCTTCACGGATGGAGGAGGAGGAGCCTTATGTGCTGCCTTCTTGGGCAGTAGAGTCATCTCACTCTCAAGACTGTCTTGATGATGTTTTTCCGTCGGATGAAGCTATTCTTGAGGCTATGTCTGGGATAGAACAACCTTGGGGAGAATTGCACCATAGATAGTATTTTCTTCCTAAGCTTGATCATTTAGAGTGTGATGAATTTAGGGAGTTTCTAAGTGAGAAATTTGGTAAGAACGTGGTCCCATTAAGCTTTCCTAGTTAGATTGCTGAAGGGAACATAGCTAATTTGTCACCAATGATACCTATAAATATTTCTCATGTTCCTGGTAAAATTGAGAATGTGTACATTGGGGTGGATTGTTCCCCTGATGAGATTAAAGAGTACACCGAGTTGTTTAAGGAATTTTGTGAAGTTTTCGCTTGGTCATATGAGGAGATTGTGGGCATAGACCCTCGCATTGTCAAACACGAAATCAAAACCTATCTAGATGCCAAACCGGTTTGACAGCATTTGTGTGCCATGAATATTAGGAAAGCACCCGCTATTAAAGAAGAGACAGAGAAGCTTCTCAAAGCTGGTTTCATCTATCCTGTTCCCTTGATGTAGTGGGTTTCAAATCCCGTTCCGGTGGATAAGAAGAAGGGAATGATCTAAATATGCACAAATTTTTGTGATTTAAATCGAGACAACCCTAAATAAAATTTCCCTACACCATTTATTGATCAAATCTTGGATGAGTGTGTGGGAAGTGAGGTTTTCCCCTTTATGGATGGATTTTCTGGATATAATCAGATACAAACTAAACCCAAGGACCAACATAAGACTCCATTTATTTGTCCTTGGGGAACTTTTGCATATTGAAAGATGCCCTTCGACCTTAAAAACATCGGAGCTATGTTTCAATGGGCCATGACCTTTTCCTTTCATGATCTTAAAAAGATTATTGAAGTATATTTGGATGATCTAGCTACTCACTCTCATTTGAGAGTGCATCATCCTTATCATTTGAGATTGGTTTTCGAAATATGCCGTCATTATCAAATTCGGTTAAATCCTCATAAGTGCATCTTTTGTGTGAAGGTTGGTCATTTAATAGGATTCATTGTGTCCAAGGAGGGCATTAGAGTTGATCCCTTGAACGTTGAGGCAATACTTCAATTGTCTCCCCCACGTAACATTTGACATCTTGAATTTTTACAAGGAATGGCGAACTTCTTGTGAAGGTTCATGGTCAATTTTTTCAATTTGACCAAAGGATTCATGTGTTTGTTGAAGAAAGACACCCCTTTTTATTGGGATGAGCGAGCTGAGGAGTATTTCGATGCTTTGAAGAAAGCCTTGGCATCGCCCCCTGTGCTTAGTCCACCAGACTATAGCCATGACTTCTTGATTTATGTGGACGTGTCTTCAGACACAATTGGTATGGTCTTGGTTCAAGAGGATGAGGAGCACCATGAGCATGTCATCTACTATATTAGCTGAAACCTTATTGATGCAGAATTTTGTTATACCCATGTTGAGAAGCTAGCCTTAGCCACCGTCCATGCGGTTTAACGTTTGAGGCATTACATCCTCCTTCACCAAACTTTGGTAATAGATCACATTAATCCATTTCAATTCATCCTCACCATAAGGATTATTGGGGGAAAGTATAATAAATGGATTGTGATATTGCAAGAGTTTGATCTCGATTTTGTTTCAGTGAAGTCAAAGAAATCATTAATTTTTGCTGAGCTCATATCAGATTTTCCAAATTTGGATGAAGGGGAGGTTCATGAGGATTCTCTTATTGATGAGGATATATTTCTCATCTCAACCACAAACCCTTGGTATGGGGATATTATTGTTTATTTGCAAACATTGAAGGTTCCTACTCACCTCTTACGAGATGAGCATCGATGACTACGTCACGTAGCGAAGAACTACCTCATAGTGGAGGATACTTTGTATTGTCGTGGGGTTGATTCCATTTTACGTCATTGATTAACTCATGAGGAGGCTGAGGTCGTGCTTAATGATTTCCATGGAAGGGTGTGTGGTGGTCATTTATTTGGGATTTCTACAGACCAAAAAATCCTGAGAATGGGTTATTTTGGATGTCCATATTTAAAGATTGCATTAATGCGGTCAAGAGGTGCCACCCTTTCCAGGTTTTTGCACAGAATATTCGCTCGCATCCTACCCCTTTTCATCCCATTATCACCATTGGTCCCTTCACCAAGTGGGGGGTCTATTTTATGGATTATACCCCAGCTTCAGTAGGGGGGAACCATCATATTATTGTGGCTATTGATTACTTCATGAAATGGGAAAAGGATACACCCACTATCAAATATGATGGTGAAACAACAACACATTTCGTATTTAACTAGATTATCACCCAGTTTGGTATTCTGAGGGATATTGTCATTGACCATGGCAGGAACTTTCAAAAAAAATGATGGAAGAGTTGTCTTCAAATTTAGGGTATAAGCAAGAGCATTCCTCTTCTTATTATCCTCAAGCAAATGGACAGGTTGAAGCAGTGAACAAGTCACTTAAGTCCATTCTCCAATGAACCATCACACAAAGCAAGACTTACTGGCATATCATGTTGTATCCTGCTTTGTGGGCCTATAGAACCACGATCAATACTACCACCAGTTTTTATCCCTATCAGCTTGTGCATGGGGTGGAGTTAGTATTACTGGTTGAATGCGAAATCCCTTCTTTGAAGCAAGCTATGGAGATTTTATCAAAGAATTCCACATTGGAAGAACGTCTGGTCCACTTAGATCAGCTTGATGAGCATCATCAAGATGCTTTAGTGTCTCTTGAGGTTAACAAGCGTCATGTTAAGGTCCAGTACAATAAGTCTGTCTATCCTAGGAGGTCTAGTGAAGGTGCCTTGGTCCTTTTGTGGGATCAAGCTAAGGAATCCATGGGGGTAGGAAAGTTTAACTTGATGTGGCATGGTCCTTACGTGGTCAAGCGTGTCTTAGATAAAGGCACCTATGAGTTGGTCAATTATGAAGGGACAACCTTGGCAGAGCCTAGAAATGGTCTCTATCTTAAGAAATACTATGCATGATCTTCAACCAAGGCTGATTTTTTGTATATTAGTGTACATTTTGCATAGCGTAGTTTGGTATTTTTATGGTGATCAAGTTTGTTGATTAGCTTTCGTTTGTTATGGCAGATGTCGATGCATTCTTCGGTTTACATAGGATTCACTGAAGGTGCTAGCCACCACACTCAAAACTTCGCTTCGGTTGCTTGGGTGATTTATACTCCTATGGGTCAAGTGTTTTCTTCAGGAGGCATATGTTTATGGCCGTTGTCAAACAATGCTGCTGAATATAGTGCCATGATTGAGTTATTGTGTGATTCCATTTCACATGGTGTCCTTTCTCCTGAGGTACATCTTGATTCATAGTTAGTGGTCTCACAACTTAATGCTTGTATTATGTTAGGGATCCGACATTGTTAAAAATATTCTTGCGTGTAATATTGCTAGAATGACAATTTGAGAGCATAACATACATTCACATTACAAGAAATTTTATTCAAGTTGATGATTCATATGCTAACTATGTACTAGATTGGCATTTGTTTCACATATGATAAAAGAATTTCACAAACAAATTTTACACATGTAAATACAATAATAATTGATCATAATAAATATTTTTCATTAAGTCCAAAAAAGGTGAGGTCATAATACATAAGTGTCATATAAAAAATTGGGGTTTCCAAGCCACCAAAATATACTACACGATCATACAAAAAATATACACCCAGGTCTCTAAGCCTGAGGTGGAGGAGGGTGCTGATCATGGTAGCACACCATGGCTCTAGCTAGCTGGAGAAATAACCAAACCCATGCCCGTGGTACTCCAACCACTTGGCGCTACATGGAATCAGGTAAGTCCTTGACTTGTTCCATGGGAACCCTCTGTGTCAAGTGAATGAAGTTTGTGTGAATGCTTTGGAGTGTCCACTCCACATCTACACACATGATTTCATCACCTCTTCCCCTCTGTCGATGACGAGAAAATCCATCTGGCCATCGTGGTCCCACATCTGCATGTACATGACAGAGTATCATTATATGTCGTCACACCAAAAACATGTCTTTTGATTTCATATATAAAAAACACAAAAAAAATTAATAATTCAAAAAACAAAAGTGAGTTGGGATTCATTACCTATGTCTCTATATGCTGCTCCTAGTGGTAGGGGCATATCCATATCTCCACAGAAGTTGATCCCTGCATAGGGATAGTCATCTATAGCGACGATCTATCTGTGCCACCAGAGAACAAAATCTATTGGATAGGGGTTAGCCACCCTTCCCCCTTCCAGTCTCTACATGACATTGGCCTAGGGTAGTGTTATCACCCAAAAAGGGTTCACTACCTCATCTACCCCATTACATGGCTCATTTGTCCATTTTCCCACCATATTTCCATCAAAAACCCATAAAACC
>LPNX010763109.1:145373-165969 GCA_001517045.1 Pseudotsuga menziesii
TTTTACTTCAAATATCATTGAACTGCTACTAAGGAATCCATTGTCCTTAGTAGGTACTCATTCGTACAAGCTAGGGCTAAAACCCTAGCAACAGGTAGCTGAGCCGAATCCCCAAATCCATGTGGAGCAATGTCAACTCTAGGGCTTATCCCTAGAACTCGCTCGAAAAATAATGTACTTAGTATGATTCCAAACCCAAAGTTCCATACCCTTCCCATCTTGCAATCACTGAGTTGTTGCTTCATGTTGCTTATCAGTGAGGTACTACAGTCATATATCATAGGTCGCATGCACTCTATGACATAGAGGTACTACAGTCATATATCATAGGTCGCATGCACTCTATGACATAGAAAATCATTGGCCTTGAGGCCGGGTGGGGTGATGCTAAACCTGCGATCCTACCCAATGCCAATAGTATTGCTTTTAGTCCCAGGTTCTGGATTGACTTTGTCAGGATTTGACTCCCAACCTTCTCTATATTGGGAAGGAAATACATAGCTATGTACTCCTTTATTCTCAACCCGCCTCCTGGCCCACAGGATTGGAGGTTCACCACCTTCCCTCGACGGGACAAACCTATGATAAAGTATATGTCCTCAATGTCGATACTAAGTGACATGCCATCCAACTGAAAGGTCTCAGAGTCTAGATCCCAGTAATCCACTAGCAGCTAGAGTATTCCTGGCTTGGCCCTCAAGATTCCAAGGTGCCAAAACTTATATAAACCGCAACCACTCAATGCTTGTTGAGCAATGAGATCAGCCTGCACAACTTCTTCAACATCACTGTGTTCTCTCTCTCTGCATTCTAGCACCATCCTACACAAACATTGCCAAGTTTCATGAGTGTTTTCCCTTGAAAATCATGTTTTCGGCCATGTATGCGACTGTTTTTGAAACAACTGCGTATGTACGCGAGTATCATGGTATTTTCCGTGTATACCCAACCCTATACGCAGAAAAAACTTGATTTCTTCGTGAGTCAAAAAGCACTATTTGGGATGGCTTAAGTAAAACAATTGACCATTAAAATTAAAAATTTACGCATGAAAGTGAAAGAGGAGGGCATGAGTAATTACCTGGACCAAACGTGGAGTGATTTCGCTAGACGATGCTCCCAGAATCAACTCTTGAAGTTCTAGATACAGAAGCACTATGGTGGGTGAATTTTCAAAATGTATGAATTTTTTTATTTTTTCACTATTTTATAGAAAATATTTTGAAATTTTACCCACTTCCTATAGTTTTTTACTGTTTCTGACCATTTTGGATTATTTGGACTAATATGATGTTGTAGGAGCCCGTTTTGAGTGTGGTTTGACCAAGTCTTTGATTCATTCGTGCCTATTATAGGTATCATGTCTAAACTAACATATAGGTTAGGATTTCACATCCGCTTGCATTTTGCATGACCTTATGACCTTTTCATCTTAACCTTAGGTACGAACCCATTCCATTATGTCACATAACCTTCTTGTTGCTGTTAGAAGTGGCTTTATGTGAATGGTAGAGCTTTCATATACATGGGTGCCCTAGTTATATCCTCTTTTGCATTTGGTGCCCATGCTAACATTTCTCCTTTAGGTTGTGGGAGTCCCTTTTTAGTCCTGCCATGTCTTTGAGAAAGAGCTTCGTACTCCTCTTGAACTTTATGCTAGACATTCCCCTGGGACTCCCTTGTATATATAAAGTTGTAATTGCATTTTCATGAGTTTTTCTTTTCTTCTTGAGATTTATGTTGGATCCCTAATTTTGAGTTACTAGCCATATAGCTCAAGCGTGTCTCATGTCTATCCAAGTAGAGGATTTTTACATATCTCTTGCAGCTTGATCATCCCTTTTACCGAGAGGAGACCTTCCCCCGAGTGTCATTATCCTGCACATATCTCCTTGCATTGAACATAGGCATGTTCCACTACTTGGAACTAGTTTGTTTGTCCTCTGACACTTGTTTCCTCCTAGATTTGTACTATAAAGAACTTTTATTCCTTTTCAAGCTTTTCAAAATATCTAAAAAAGTAAAAAAAAAATAAAAAAACTAAAAAGATGGATAGAAAAAGATGCTATCTTTGGTAGCAGTCGAGTCGTGTCGCATTCGAACAGAGCACTATATATCACATCCGTTGGTTGGGTTATTAGTTTGACTTTAGGAGCTATACTCATTACTCCAAGTTTATCTCCACTGATTGGTTAAGCTTCTAGTCCCTATGGATCCTCTGTTGATGCCTCCTATGTCACATAGATGTCCCAGTTTGCATATTGAGTCCATCATGCCTACCTTTAGTCACTATTTTCCTTTATGCTCTTGTTCAAAGGAAGTTGAAGCCTGATTCATCCATTCCTCAATTATATTGACTTTGCATATCGACCATTCCCAGTACTGTTACTGGTTCATACACATATTTTTTGAGTTCTTCCACATTATACAACGTTGCTGAGAACCTAGTGTTGGTTGATGGGGGATGCCTTAATTCCCTCCTTCCAACAGATTCCATTCCATCAACTTCAGATCATTTATTCTAGAATAGGATTCTAGAGTCATTTGAGTTCCTTGAGACTTACAGTCATCAGTGGTAGGTTCTCTCACCATCAAAATTTTTGGGAATACATCATTTTCCCCTGATCGAAGGATTCTTCCAAGTGTTCGACCTCAACACATCTATTCACACTTGTTAGATTGCATGTTGTACCTTGATTCCCATTTTCATTATCGGTGGGTGATCTTGCGTCTGTTAATGGTATACATCAATGACCGGTGATTAGATGATGGACTACTATGTTTGACCTCGACACGTTTATACACATAATAGGACATGTACTCATAGTGGTTCGTGTAGAAGACCTTCCAGCTTGGTGGCATTCCATGTATGATACCTCCTTGATCGTGCCAGTGTTCATGAGATATCAGCTGTCGTGATTTGTTTCTAGTGTATATTGGATATCTTCATCCACTATGGAGATATTGATCCATTGTATATCTTCATCCACTTTGGAGATTCTGATCTATTGTATATTGTACGTGGCAATGACCACACATGTCAGATTTTGTATATCATGCCTATTCATGGCCATTGTACTCTTATGTATCCAGGACTGTTATATGTATTTGCAGTCATATGCATAAATTGATTATTGTATTGTATTGATGAGTGGTTGGTTCTTCCACCTGGGTCTTCATTACTCCACTTATGGGATGGATTTTATAATGTATTTCGGCTATCATGTTACCCCTATGAACTCACACATTAGGGGGCATATGTTACAACTGATTTTACCACACATGGTTGATCACATATTTATGGCATTCCCTATCCCTCTACAAACTCTTTAGACCCCATGGACTTATATTATACTTTGATATTCCAAGTTCATCCCTCAAAAACACCTGTTTATTGCTGTACGTGACTTTTAAACCCATACTCGTGTGTACATGTGAATTTTGACCTCAAATCTATGTACATTGGTATGTGTGCATAAGTCCAAATATTTTTGGAGTTTTCCTCATAGGATTCTAAAGATCCTAACTCTTGGCTTTCCATATTCCTTGAGATCGCTCGGATTCGACCCTTCATTACCCTTTTGGAGTGCTATATAAGAAACCCCTTGGATACATTGAAGAAGAGGAATTGAAGAGCAAAGAAACTATAGTCCATTGTTGCCTCAGTTTGCATATACTTGAGTTTGCACCCCTTTATCCCTTTGGATCACTTTGCGTTCTTCCCAAGCTTGTCTTTGCTTGTGAGCTTGCTATTGAGAGATGGAGGATTGAGGTGGTGGAGGAACAGGTGGAGGAATCAGGTTCTCAGGTTTGTAGATGTGCCAATAGAGGTTGTCACTATTGTAATCTCTGATTTTATTAATAGAAATATCTTTTCCTGTCCAATTATGTGCATTTGAATATGAATATTGAACCCATGGATGTATTTAATTTCTTATACATTGTTGAATATATATTCTAGAGTAGGTATAACACATTATTATAGAGCATTCTTGTCCTTGTTTGTTATTGTTGAGAGAAAATTGCTAATGCAAGCATGAATTGGAAAATCTCAATAGGTATCTACTTCAACCGTCCGAAACAAGGTACGATTCGATATCCCTTAGTGTTAGATGTTTGGTTTCTCTTGCATATTGGGAAATATTGATTTCTAGTGTCAAAGCTATCTATTGTGGTACACCCTAAGCCATACAAAGTTTCTCTTTGTAACAAACACATCAAAAACTATTACTGAAATATTTTCAAATTCTAACATATATGCTTCAGGAGTTCCTACTTGCTTCAATTGTGTTCGTTCTTTGAAAGGAAGTTCAAGGTATTTCCTCTCAAATCTCTCCATTAATGGATTGGAGGAACCATCATAAGATAAAATCCGATAATGTACCAAGGTTATAATACCATGGAACCACCAATCACTAGCTTCCCCTTTGTGATGCAAAATGGCCATTTTCAATGCATCTTCTTCAACCATAGGATTTAACTCAAAATACACAATTAATTTTTGCAACCAAGAACTAAAAGAAATTTGTGAGGAACCATCAAAGAAAGGAATAGTTAATTTTCCCTAGTGTAATTTAATTCATGATTAAGAGGAGGTTCCATATTCCCACTTCCTCCTTTCTTAAATTGAAGAGAGGCTCCAATGAACTGATCGAAAGGTAGGACTTTCCTACCATCATCACTTAGTTGTTGTCAATCATTTGCTGCTTCCTTCACATCGTAAGTAGTGTAAGGGAATTCTCTAGACTCTAAAATATTAGGTATTGTAGGTTTGGTCTGGTTCTTCAACTCATGGGGTTGGTTATGAGTTCCATTCTTCAAAAAAATGGTTTCGCCATTAGTCTTCTTCTGAACATGAGGTGAACTACTACTACTCCCATGTGTTGACTTGCCCCCAAGTTGGATAGCCAAAAATTCAAACCCTTGCATGAAATGTTTGGTCATACCTTCAAGATATGACTTAATGAAATATTTTAGGTCCTCATTATCTTCCTTATCATCCATGTCTCCAAATCCTAGTTCTTTTCTAATCCCCTCGTACCTAGAATTGATTTCTTCACTTTCTTCTCTTCAACTATTGATGTATCCAATCTCAGTTTCTAATGGAGGGAGTTCATCATTAGGAAAAATGAATAGAGGAATCAAATAATTTCTAATATCATGCTCTCATACCATTGTAACAACCCAATTCTAAAATTCCCAACAAAGGAAGAATTTTGGGAAACATTGTCTTGACTAGTCTTGACTCTAGGGGATTCGAATGGAACAAGAGGGTCTCAAATTTGGTAGGAACTGATATGGAGAGTCTTAGGAACAATAAATTCACTCTATGGTAACTTATTAACATGTTATATACATCTACAACTAATTTTTGGGATATTGGTAAAAATGGAAAAATTACTAGTAATTTGTGGTGTAATTCCCCCTGGGGTGTGCGCAGAAATGGCTCTCCAAATCCTATGAAAAACTTCAAAATTATAAAGAATATTATGGGGTATTATATTAGACTTATTTTACTGTCATTTTATGAGGTTATTATTTCTACAACAAAGGTGCAAAGATTCATATTCAAATGCATAAAATGAGTGATATTTGCTTAAGGGAAATGACATGTAAAAGCTCAACGTTGGCTCACAAATTGTGTATATAATGGTTCATAACATAGAATAATAAATATATATAATTAAAATCATAGTATTATCTCACTAAAATCATATAAAATCAGATCCAAGTCGCAACATACATCATATATACAACTCTATTGACATGCGAAACCAGCACATGGAAACTAGTCACAACAAAGCTTAAAAATGTGGATATTTGCATATGTATTTATTCTGATTTCGACTTACAGAGAGGATGGGAGACATATTATAGAGAAATAAACCATCCACCTAGTCTTGGGCATCAACTATACTCAATGGGGTGCAACTACCATTCACACAAGTGCGCCATCATAGAGAAATATGGAAATATTGAAGTGGGGATTGAGATAATGGGAGGAGAGGTGGGTCGAGAATAGTAGAAGACTAATTTATGAATTAAAAACAATCCATTAAGCTCCAAATGATATTTCAGGATGGCCTCTCCCACAACCAACTTGGATGAGAATATCACTCTCTCGAAATTGGCTCACTGACAGGGTAAGTCACCACTCAGCGTGCAATGGACAAGCTAGTGCTTTCCAAAATGCCAAAGGAAGATTATCAAATGATAAAAATCCATTATCATTCCTCATGAAATATTTTTATAACCCTCCTAATATCCTCGAAGGTCTAATTCACTCCCATAGGCTTCCTCCAACTCATCCTTGATGTTTAGTAACCTCCATTACACTTGTCCTTCTCCTCAAGCCTTCATCTTCCTCCAAATTCAAATTGCTGCTAGCAAACCCCAAGTGCACCCTCTTGGAGGATATTTTTATTCCTGACATATCATATTTTCATATTTCTTCAATCAGGTCTGCAATCAGGTCTGTCTTGTCATATAATATTCTATCATTGTCGTCATAGAACATAAGGAATCTCTCTCCAAGTGGCACCTAGTTTCTTCCTATGCTCTTCCTCTTCTATGGGGAGTTACTCCTCTTCACACATTTGAATCCATGGGATCATGATATTTTACTTGACACATATTCACCTTCCAAGAATGTTTCATTACTCATAATTTCAAATTTGGGGTTAAGTCATGACATGTGTAAGGAATAATCTAGCCACCCAATGTCTCCATGAACCTCCAAATGTCCTTATGAAGCAGTGCCCCTTTATTTTCTCCATATTTATTATTTGTATGACCCAATTTAATGTTTAAATTACAAACTAAGGTTCTCCTGGGTCCCATATCTCCCTTATTGTAAGATTTAATTCCTCCTTGTTATACATAAATCACGTCATCAGCATGTGATGAGCCCCGAAACACAGTATTTCCCCTGAATCCCAATTGTTGAAGTGAAAATCCTAGTCCAGATATCAATCATGCATATCAAAATATATCACTGCTCCTACCTTTTAGTTAATGAGAGTTAACCTCTTTAGGATGCCTTTAATATTTTGGCAGTAGGCGATGGCATTGCCCTTACCTCTTGTACAAGGCGCAGTTATTCCTTGTCACCGCTCTATCATAGTGGGGAAGAAGCGGTGCCCTTGGTAAAAAGTGTCACGTCCCCGTTCTTCAACCGACGAAGAGGACGCGATGAACATCAACACAGCTGGGCAAACAGCCCATGAACATAAAACAGAGGAGATCAATGCTAAAATTGAAACCTAAACAACAGGCATAATTCATCATACAAGGATGCACAGTCCTTCAAACAATCAGCGGAAGAAAACATAGACATTCCAGCATTTAACATCAATATAAATTACAGAGATGAAGTAACCGACAGTACTTATCTTTTGATGAAGAATTAACCTGCAACCAGCTACGTCGCTGCAACGTTCCACCCAACCATAGGCCAGCGTGCTCATCAGTCTCTCAGCAATGATGCCACCCTCGAGCTGGGCATGACTCCTCTGGAATAAGGGTCAATTGCAGGCTTATACATAGCCAAGGGGCACAAACAACAAACCAACACAGCTGGGTTTCACAGGCTTTCAATAGACAAGCCAAGCCAGCACAGTCCGAAGACTAACCATTGCACTCAGGAAATTACTTAGCTGTCACAGCTTAAACAGGGAAAAGAAATTCTGAATCATTCTTGGCCTTATCGTGGCCAAAATGACTCTTCAAACGAAATTACCACAGCCCCAAGGATGTAAGGAAGACCCCAGCAACACAGCCAACAACGTGGGGAAACAACAACCCCGAAATGTTTCAGTGAGCACAGTTCACAGCAAACGTGGGGAATACAACCCGTCCTGGGAAACAAAATCACAGGGAAAACACATAAATACCATGCAGAGGAAAGGGAAAAATACCGACTTTCGATAGCCACAGCACCCACGATTTCGCTGGGAAAAGAACAACGTGGGAAAACCCAGAAATTCTTATGCGTGAGAGGAAAAACGGGGGAATAATTCCTCTGCATGAGATTGCATAACAATGGAGGCCCTGTGTGAGGAGAAACAGCTCCGTTTTTGTCCGTGGATGAACAATCAACAGCCAGGACGTGAAATTTCAGTGCGTGGGTGCTCAGCAACTCATTGAGGCAAGAAAATGTTTTCCTGAGACCAAAACCACCCCCCAGCCTATGCGTGAGGAGGATCCAAAAACAAAATCGTGGTGAGAGTGAATTGACCAGGGAAGAGTGCGTGAGGGAGAAAAATGGGCAGACGTGGGTGGAGTGGGCAGGTGGGCAAAGGATTGACAGTCCTGCCACCCCACTCCCAAAGGCATTAATTTCCTCAACCACCAGCAGCCATTACTCCTCAGCTGCCCAACAAAACATTCAAGAGGTTGACAAGGGAAGATGGAAAATCAACAAGGTGACAAAAATTGGGTTTTTCCCCCATAACCAAGGTTTGACATCCCCCACCCCTTATCCTTTGGAACCATGCCCTTTTCATTCAACATTGCACTGCCATAGCTGGTTGTGGTTTATTTTAATTGATGTGTGTGTTTACATGATGCTGAATTATAATGTGCCTTATAGCACATCATACCATCGACAATTATCCGCATTGCCGAAACATGCACAACAAAATCGATGGTGGGGATTTTTCCTTGAGCTCCTCACCACGATTAATTACAATATATACATCATGCAAACAGGGTCGAAACCGGGGACATCACATTCCCCTCCCCCTTGGAATAACACCGCCCTCGGTGTTCCATTACATATATACAATACCTATACAATTGCACATCAGAATTTCAAAATTGCAGATCTGTTCCGCGTTCAATCATCTAGTTTGAACGTTCACGACCAAGCCTCTCGGCTTCCATGGAATTTTCCTACTAGTTCTCAGCTTCTAGCTGATCCCAAAGTCTAGGAAATTTGCGGCTATTGCCCTCATCATGTTCCCTCATTGGACAGTCCCGACGTAAATGATTTCCTCCGCATCTCCAGCATTTCACTGGCTGCTTCATCTTTACCTGCTCAATTTCCTTTGAGTCTTCGTGCCTGGACCGTTTCTTATCGGGTAGCTTGGACAATTGTCCCAATGATGATCCACCTTCCTCTCCTTTGCCGATTGCTGCCAAAAGGCTTTTCACCTCCCTTTGCAAACCAATAGAGTCTTGCAAAATCTGGTGGTTCATTTCATTCTGCCTTCTCTATATCTTGAGCATCTCCCCAAGGTGCTCTTGGGTCTTGGCAATCATTTGAAGGAGACTTCTAGCTAAGTCCAACAACTTTTGATTTGCTGCCATAATCAACGTGCACCACCTAGTTTCACTTTTCTCACTTGTGAAATGCACCATTGAAATTCTATTAGACCAAGCATAATATAGGCATCAAAATTAGTTAGTTAATTACCCAATTGGCATGACAGTCCAAGTTCCATTAAAGAAACTTTCATATTTTTCATGCCTTCCCAACAGGCACATGAGCTCATTCATGTCCATTCCTCGGCAGGGAATTAACTATTCCAGCATTCACAATTTACTTTAAGCAAATACACACGTTTCATTCTCAATCATACATGCATTCAACAATCCTTTGTTTTCACAATGCATAAACATATATATATATATATAATCAAAAGGCAAGAGAGAGCAGTAAGAGTTTTTTTTTTCCCTCTTCAGTTTGTTCCATCCTGGAACCCACACCACCGTTGTGGCCTTTCATGCTCTTAGCCTCTTTCACTTTACCGTGAATGCTGGACCAATCCTTCTTGGTCATGACACTTAGTGTCTTCAGTCTATTCCAGACCTCTAAACCATGGAGTCTCTCCACATGGTTTGTCTCAATTGCTAGGACTCCCCCGTCTTACTAGCACCTTTTTCATTACCTCTCAATCTGAGCTTTCTAGGACAGTCACATGTCCACATGCACCCCTAGGATACTCTCATAGTCCTCGCTTCCAGCGACACCTATATCCAAACATTGAATAGGTTCACATGTTTAGTTTATTCTCATCAGTTTTATCTCTAGAACAAGAGCTTAAAACATCATAACCAAATCATATACACATGTATATTCATAAGCAAAATAATCCAATACTTATCTGTATTGTGCGTTTCCTCGTTCATCCATAGGATCCTGCTTTGCTTTGCAATCCTTGGGATCGCCTATGGACTTAGATGTTAGGTCAACACGCCGGCTGCTCCACGACATCAAATAATTAACGTCCAGCCAGTACATAACCATGTCAACTAGGCTTGGAACTTTATCATGACCATTTCCAGGTCTAGGATCTACTATGGATCCTCAGGCATATAACAGCCCATCATACACTTATGTCAACAATAACACATATACTTATACCAACCATGCACTTATATCAACAATAACCCTTACTCCACAACCCCCCCCACAACAACCATTTACCATTTACCTTTACCTCTTACCTTTTACCTGTCAACACAAGCAATGCAAGCAATACAAGCAAACTCATCAGCGTCATTGCTTCAAAAATTGTAATCACATTTCATATCATTCACTATCAAGTATTGAGACACCAGGAGTGCGTCCACTCCCCAGAGTGTAGTCAATATTGAAAACCCTTTCATGACTCGACATTGGAAAAGTGTGCACTCTCTTCTGGTGTGTGCCATGTAGGCCCTATTCATACTCAAGCGATCGGTTATCATGGAAATAAATCAAAACATGTTCTGCATATGAAATTTAAAAATTAAACATGCATATTCTTAACAAAGGTCACAGAACACTTATCCATTTGCCGTCGCAGTATGCCTTTGTATCTGTTAGGCACCGTCAAGGAGTTGGGACAGGCTGAATGCTAAGCTGGTGAGCTCGCTGCAGAGCTAGGAACACCTACACCAGAACTAGCCTGACTTCTAAGACACCCACACACACCCAACACAAGGAATCAGTCCCTTCTCTGCTGCACAATCCCTTAGGCCTTGCATTCCCTTTCCAGTGCTATCCTGGGGTTGTGGAGAAGAAATTCAGCCCTCTAGCTCTGTCTGTGTGGTTTCCACTCACCAGGTTTAAGCAAACCAAGCCCCCATCCATGCTCCCAACATAGTTCGTATCCACACATGTCTTACCAACATAACACATACCATCTCACTCATGTTATTACCAAACATGCAGTGCAGAGGAGACATTCCAAAATGTCTATCGACGTTTCACCCGAAACCCATTTCCAGGGAAAACCTTCTCATGGTGTTTGGCTCTTGCAGGTCATCACACATGTTCTTCCTGCAATGTGTACCCCATGTGTCCCTCCTGACACAATCTCATACAAGCCAACAATGATTAGTAGTCGTTAGTACCTCTTAAATCCGAAATCCACAATTCGAATTTAACAACCCGTACCAACTAATTTTCACAACGATGAGACTTCTTCTCATAAATGGTAGATTTTGGCATTGGTCAGGGTCTTACCTCTCACTTCCATGCTCGAAGTAATCTACCTGAAACATGAGTTTCAATCAACCAAACACAATCTTACGCAAGCCAACAGTGGCTAGTGGCTGTCAGTAATTCCTCAAATCCGAAATTCACAATTCGAATTTTAACAACATATCATATGGTAGATTCTGGCATTGGTCAGGATTGTACCTCTCAATGCCATGCTTAAAGTAATCTACCTAAAACATAAGCTTCAACATCCAAACACAAGCTTATGCAAGCCAGTAGTGACTAATAGTTGTCAGCAATTTCTTAAATTTGAAATTCACAATTCAAATTTAACAAGCTCTTTCACATGGTAGATTCTGGCATTGGTCAGGGTCTTACCTCTCAATGCTGTGCTCGAAGTAATCTACCTGAAACATGAGCTTCAATCAGCCAACACTTGGTAAGTGATGCATATAACCTTTTTATTGCTACAACCATCACTGAAGTATTTTCAGAATTTATAAAATTCAAATACTTCCAGTCGTTAGTCACATCAGTATATGCCAAAACTCATTTACTTCATGCAATCATTATCATACTACCATTGCAAGGTATAATCATAGCATTCATGCAATTAAATGAAGTGGTTAGATACTCCTTAATTCACAGGCATATCATTCATACCGCCTTGCTCTTCAATAGAGCATTTCTGGCAGCCGATTGATCATGACTATCCTGCATTCATAACAACCTTTGAAATGGTTCCTGAATTGTCATCAATTCATCATTTCAGTCATTAGTCATTCATAATATCACATGCACTCACCTCAATGAATTCATGCAATACATCACAACATTGCACCTACACTTATGCAATCAGTCATTCACACCCTTCATAGGCATACATCCATTGCATAACTACAAGGTTCATAAAATCTTTCCAATGCGTATCCATTCATGCTATCTTGCATTCAATATACCGTGCATGGCCTAACCATGACTAATTCATATAGGATGCATTATTATAATCAATATCATCAACATATATAGGCATGATACATTTTTATATCCCAATATCCACATGGTATGAGGTCTCTTACCTGGACCAATCCATGGAATTTGTCACAAGCAAACTCTTACCTGCCTGGGTCTTACTTATACCCTTTCCATGACCAATTTGGTTGGTATTTGTAGGAGATCGCAGAATTTTCTCACCAAATTTTGTTATGGACTTGTTGCCTTATCCCTTCTCCATAGGGTTGCTGGTCTCATTCATTAGCATCAGCAACATATTCATCCGGGTCCATGTCATCATTGTTTTTTCCACTAATGCCAACATCAAAACAATGATTATCACTAGTGGTTCGTTATACATATATATATTTCCCAATATTTTTACCAATCATGCAATATCCTATGCATGCAATACATATCCTCATGCATTTCAAGCATAAACTTAGGAAATGTAGTTCAAATCAGCAAGATAGGGTTTAATGAAAACTTCCCTTTCAAGTCCCTCATCTTCTCATGGAATTCCTTTTCCACACAGCAGCTGGTTGACTTCATAGTCCTCGCTGCCCCTGGGCATGCAACTGTCCAGATTGTCCATTTGATAACAGCGGCCCTCATTAGCACTTTGCTGCTTCATGCTTGGACTCTGGTCACTTATCCTTGTCCATTGCTGAATAAGCTTCCCAACACCTATTCACATGTGTCATTTCGACCTCGAATGTGGAAACCACACCACCTCTAAGAATGAAGACATTTACCAGTCTTGGCATTTTACACACACAGCTATACTTTGGACTGGGTGCCAACTTCAGCCACCTCACTTCCATTGCACCATTCATCTTTTATGAATTTTGGGTTTTACAAATTTGCCCAAAACATAGAATTCTCTTTTCACAAGGACGACTGTCTCAAAGGGACAACGGGGGTCAAGGGGGCTCGCCCCCTTGTGGCTTCCCTCTTTTTTTTTTTGTAAATCTTTAATTTTCGCGCATTCTGGTGCATTAGATTACTGCCTCTTTTCTCCTTTTCAGCCCTGAAATTCTACTAAAAAACAACTAAAAAATCCCTCTGAAAACAGTTGAAATCGGCTGAGAAATCTCATGGAAAAACTCAATTTTTCCCTTGCAGAATCGGCTCTCAGAAGCTCCAACCGTTCCGCAGAATCGGAGGTCGAAACCATCATCCCGTCCGCTCAATCGGCTCCCGGACCATTCTTTCTTCCGCAACGGCGGACGTCGAAAGCTTCTCTCTTCCATAACGGCGGACGTCGGACGTCGGTGGACTTCTGACATCGGAAGACGAATCGTTTTTCCATCCGCAATGATGGCACGTGAAGCCTTATCTTCTTCTGGTGGTAGCCTTCCTTCATCGAAAGCCAAATGGATTTCACCTCCACAATGGAAGAAATTAACTCAGTGAACTCTTCCGCGACGGCGGATGTTAACTTCATCTAGTGACTCGCCGGCTGTTTCAACACTTAGACGAATTTTCTCCAAACAATTCCCTTCGTCGGCAATCGGACGACTTTCGAGTTGGATGCGGGATCGCTCCGCCATCTGCAACGGCGGCACTTTCGAAATTCTTCTGCAACAATGGCTCCTCGGAAGCTCCAATCCTTCCGCTTTGGCACTTACGTTGGACGTCGGCACTTACGTCGGACGTCGGTTGACTTTTGGATCGGAAGCCAAATGACTTTGGCTTCCGCAACGGTGGCTCGCCAAAGTCCAAATCCTTCCGATTCGTGAACCAACTTCGAGCCTTAACCTTTTGATGCGTCGGTGATAGGAGGAATTTTCTGTTGGAAGACTTAATCGTTTGGGCCTCCACAACGGCGGACGAAAAACTTCACCCATTCGTCCGCAACGGCGAACGCCCACTTCGTCGGTTCTGCCGATTTGGCACTCAGAACCACTTGAACATCGGACGTTGGAGGAATTTCGTAACATCGGACGTCGGGCCACTTTCCCTTCCGATTTCTCCGACACTTAGCCAAATTTATAACCTTCTTGCAGTGTCGGCAATCAGATGGCTTTTGAGTCGGATCCGGAATCGCTTCGCCATCCACAACGGCGGACGGGAGACTTCACCAATCCTTCCGCAACGGCGGAATTCCACTTCCTCCAGTGGTCCAACTGCTCACACTTAGACCATTTTTCTGAACTTGTTTTCTCATTACTGTTCTGCTGGACATAGAGGGTAATTCTGCCCTCTATCAGTGGCTCTTTCTTGGCCCATAGAGGCCCATTGCTACAACCAGGAGCTCTGATACCAGACTGTCACGTCCCCGTCCTTCAACCGGCAAAGAGGACGCGACGAACATCAACACAGCCGGGAAAACAGCCCATGAACATAAAACAGAGGAGATCAATGCTAAAATTGAAACCTAAACAACAGGCATATTTCATCATACAAGGATGCACAGTCCTTCAAACAATCAGTGGAAGCAAACATAGACATTCTAGCATTTAACATCAATATAAATTACAGAGATGAAGTAACCGACAGTACTTATATTTTGATGAAGAATTAACCCACAACCAGCTACGCCGCTGCAACGTTCCACCCAACCATAGGCCAGCATGCTCATCAGTCTCTCAACAATGCTGCCACCCCCGAGCTGGGCATGATTCCTCCGAAATAAGGGTCAATTGCAGGCTTATACATAGCCAAGGGGCACAAATAGCAAACCAACACAGCTGGATTTCACAGGCTTTCAACAGACAATCCAAGCCAGCACAGTCCGAAGACTAACCATTGCACTCAGGAAATTACTTAGCTGTCACAGCTTAAACAGGGAAAAGAAATTCTGAGTCATTCTTGGCCCTATCGTGGCCAAAATGACTCTTCAAACGAAATTACCACAGCCCCAAGGATGTAAGGAATACCCCAGCAACATAGCCAACAACATGGGGAAACAACAACCCCAAAATGTTTCAGTGAGCACAGCTCACAGCAAACATGGGGAATACAGCCCGTCCTGGGCAACAAAATCACGGGGAAAACACATAAATACCACGCAGAGGAAAGGGAAAAATACCGACTTTCGATAGCCACAACACCCACAATTTCGCTGGGAAAAGAACAACGTGGGAAAACCCAGAAATTCCTGTGCATGAGAGGAAAAATGGGGGAAGAATCCCTCTGTGTGAGATTGCACAACAATGGAGTCCCTGTGTGAGGAGAAAAAAGCTCCGTTTTTGTCTGTGGATGAACAATCAATAGCCAGGATGCGAAATTTCAGTGCGTGGGTGCTCAGCAACTCGTGGAGCCAAGAAAATGTCTGCCTGAGACCAAAACCACCCCCCAGCCTGTGCGTGAGGAGGATCCAGAAACAAAATCGTGGTGAGAGTGAACTGACCAGGGAAGAGTGCGTGAGGGAGAAAAATGGGCAGACGTGGGTGGAGTGGGCAGGTGGGCAAAGGACTGACAGTCCTGCCACCCCACTCCCAAAGGCATTAACTGCCTCAACCACCAGCAGCCATTACTCCTCAGCTGCCCAACAAAACATTCAAGAGGTTGACAAGGGAAGATGGAAAATCAACAAGGTGACAAAACTTGGGTTTTTCCCCCATAACCAAGGTTTGACATCCCCCACCCCTTATCCTTTGGAACCATGCCCTTTTCATTCAACGTTGCACTGCCGTAGCTGGTTGTGGTTTATTTTAATTGATGTGCGTGTTTACATGATGCCGAATTATAATGTGCCTTATAGCACATCATACCATCGACAATTATCCGCATTGCCGAAACATGCACAACAAAATCAATGGTGGGGCTTTTGCCTTGAGCTCCTCACCATGATTAATTACAATATATACATCATGCAAATGGGGTCGAAACTGGGGACATCACAAAAAGTAAAAAGAGAGGTTTCCATGAAGCTTCTTGAAAGAAGGCTACGTGGCTCGCTTATCCATACATATGAGGACCGCCTAGGCTCGAGATCCATCCTTTCGGGATCTCCTATCGACCTCACCCACCATTTACTCAACCATCCCTATCCTCCGAAGGCCTATAAAAGAAAGCTCATATCCATGGTTGAGAGAGAGCAAGGTTATGCTGTTGCATTTTCATTCTGGCCTAGATTAGTAGGGTGAGTATAGGAGGAGAAAAGTTGGAGCTATCAAGGACAAGAAATTGGTATTGTGATGGAGCTTATTAACACTAATGCATAGGTTGTAACTTCTTCTTCTTTATTTAATGAAAAATTGGTTCCTTTCCCATAAATTATATTGTGTTAATATCATATGTTTTATTATTAGATTCCTTAGTTGTTGGCTGGAATATTTCACCTCCTGCGGATAGCAAGGTGTTCCACTGGTCTGAATGGTTCAGATCCAGAACAAATAGAGGACAGAGGTTGAAGACTCTCCCTAGACGCTGTAGATATCTGGAATACAAGGCTTTGACAGTTCACTTGTGTACTTGCAAAAATCTCAACACGAAACGAATCAAAGAAACCAGAATATGATCTACTAATCTATGCTAGTGAGTAAGGAATCTAGCAACATATATATGCGAAATCACAAAAACAACATCATATGTGGGATAGAAATCAACTTGCATTAGAAATACAAAGAAGTTTACAACCAAGCCTTAGTGTTGACATGCATCTCCATGAAACCAGCTCTTCATCCCCAAAAGCTCCGACTCTAGCTCTCTATGCTCTCTCCAAATGATCTTGGACCAAGAATCAATCCAACAACATAACAATACCTTCAATTTTCTTTCGTCAACTATGGCTATGAGCTTGTATTTATAGGGATTTAATGGATATACATGGTTGAGAAATTAGTGGGTGAGGTGGCCTCTAAGATCCTAGGATGAGGGATCTCGAGCTCAACCAACCCACAACAGTAGGGATAAAGCAGTACATGAATCTTATCATCTAGAATCCTCGAGAAACTTATCTTTTTCCCTTTTTACCTAGGGTACCGTGCTTCTCCTTCTATGACAGAGCGGTTCTCGTAATAACTGCCTATAGACCAAGGGCAATGGGTGGTGGCACCGCTTGTGGACAACCGATGAAAGGCGGTGCGAGCAGGGGTACCACTCCTGGATAAAGGAGCATGCACGGTGCTAAGAATTTGTATGATAGATTGATGAAAAACCATTAAGTTTCCACTCCAGAAGCTAGGATTCAAGGCAAGTAGGTATGTCAAATGTCTTATCACATGATGGGGATAGGATTTTGGTATAACAGAATCCCCCCCAAAGCATGAGTCTTAGAGTGATACGATAAACGAGAGCTTTGAGAACAAATCGTCACCAGGAGATGAAAATGTCGGCTCGATCGGAGTGTGCAGTCAAGTAGGCATCTGTAGTACATCGGTATGTTGAATCATAGACACAAGTAACCAAACTCATAGCTATAGACCAATACAAGGCAGATCCATGAGTGGAATAAACAATCATGGCTACTAGAATACAATGTAGATCCATGTGATAGAGGACTCAAACTTGGACATATCTACCAGACATACAACGTAGATCTATGTCATATAGACGCAAATTTGAGCATAGCCACAACCATACAAATGTGGATCCATGCTAGATATACAAAACTCCATCGCAACCTGGGGAAAAAGCAATGAGTGCTTTTATACAAATACCCAGGGTCTTCATCTCATCTTCCATAAAGTACGATTCTATCCATGTGATTACAATGATCTGAAGTCGAACATGGTAGAAACCACTTGATTATTGGCCAATTATGTGAACCATTAACAAGTGCGAGGGAGATCACCATTAATGTCAATGATTCCCAAGGTACCCTAGTACAAGCTACTGAGTGCGAATATATGTCTTGATGTTGAACACCCAGTCGATTCTATTGATCAAAGGTCAATGATGTGAACCTATGTCAAGAGTGAGAGAATCTATCATTAAGGCATACAGATCTCAAGGTACTAAATATTGTTTCTAAGACTATTTCCCGGATGATGACCTGATGTCGACAGGAATAGTCCCGTCGAGGGAGGGCCATGATGAGTCCCAAATCGATGACACGAAACTTGGAACATAGTTCTAGAATGATGTGAATGTAGTAATCATATGATTGACTCAAATATATTGACACAAAGACTGTGTAGGCTGCAACACTACTACATTTCAATCCAAAATCCGATGGAAAAATCTAACGGCGCGTGGATTTTTTCTTTTAACTGTACCAAAAATCACAAAGATAATTTTTTTTTTTGAAATTGTGGCCATAAGCATCGCTTAAGCGACAGATAGGCTCATAAGCGTCGCTTAAGCGACGGCTAGCCTCATAAGCGTCGCTTAAGCGACGGCGCATAAATTGATCAATCATTTAAATAAATACACTTAATTTGTCAATTATTTAAAATGGAAAGTGCCGTCGCATATCCGACACGTCGGTTCATATTCCTACACACACTCATATAAATAGATGTACGCCTAGGTTCATTATCTCACACACTCAGTCTCGCACTTATCTCTTGGACAAGAAATGCAAAATTCCTAAGGGTTTTTTTTTGGCCTTGTGCTTTTGTGGGGATCTTCCCACTTGGTCTTGGATTTTGGTCTTGCTCTTTTGTGGGGATCTTGCCACTTGGTCTTGGATTTTGGTCTTGATATTTGGATTTGGTTCTAACCCTTGTGGAAAAGAAGACTCATCATATACTTGGGTTTGCTCGTACTTTTTTCTTAGGGTTTGAGTAATAAAATGCCACGTAACAATAATGTTACAGGTCATCAAGATCCGGCAGAACAAAATCGACAATTGCTTGCTAGGGTGTGGGATGGAGTGGAAAGAAGGGGTGATGGAAAATGTTATTGTCCTTGCAGTCGATGTAGGGGCTTTAATACGAGAAGGTTACTGATCAGAACAGCTAAAAGACATTGTAGAGAACATGGACATGTTGAGGGGGGGCATGAATATCATCCATTGGTAAGTCAATATAATTCATGATTATATATCATGCGGTCTTTATATTGAGAGTTTTTGTAATTGTATATTGTATCATTTTTATTTTTGTTACTTAATTGACATGACTAACGTTCTTTGTTTGATGTTTTAATTGTAATTATAAAGAAAGGGCCTCCTAGGGCTGTTCCAAACATGGAGAATGTGGTAATTACGGAACAACTAGCGTAGGAGGAATGTCAATATGTAGGTCCTGCGAATACTGATCATGATCAAGTTAATGATGACATAGAATTAGACGATGATCATGACGATAACATAATTGAGGATGATGGTGCAAATGCATTAATCAATGATGCATTTAATGTTAGAATGGATGATGATCAACCTCATGCGCTGCCAATTGTTGAATTCGAAGATCTTCATGATTTAGCTACACTTGAGAAGGCAGACAAACCGTTTTTTGAATGCTCCCGCATAAGTGTTCTCTCTGCTGTGTTGCTGATAATGAAATTGAAGGTTAAGCATGGTTTTTCAAACACAGCCATCACGCTGGTGTTAAGGTACGTATGTGATTATATGTTTCATCGATCGTATATATATGATTTGATTTATGTTGCTATAATATTTTTATTGGTATACGTACTTCATCATAAAAATAATAAGGATGTATTTGTTGTCGTTAATATTATGCTCTTCAAATATTTATATTAACCATTTTTTTAAATTTGTTGTAACAGTTTGATAGGTGAATATTTGTTACCGCCATCAAATAAATTATCTCGCACATAACGAGATTTAAAAAATATCATGAACTATGTTGGAATGGACTATCAAGCAATTGATGCATGTCCTAATGATCATATTTTATATTATAATCAGTATGAGTTTGCAACAGAATGCCCTATATGTCATAGCAGTAGATACCAAACAGATCAAGTAACCAAAAAGGTGTCTCGTAAGGTTCTTCGTTATATTCCCATTATTCCACGCTTGCAACAACTGTTTAGGTGCAAAAACATAGCACAATTTATGGATTACCATGCACGGAATAGAAGTGGAGATGATATTCTTCGAATGCCTGCAGATGGTTCTGCATTTACAAACATAGAGGAAAAATGGCCACACTTTAAAGAAGAACCTCGTAATGCTATACTTTCTTTGGCAGCTGATGGTGTCAATCCATTGAAAGAGATGAGATCTACTTGCTTGGTTTGACCTGTTTTTGTTATCAACAATAACATTCCTCCATGGATGTCAATAAAGAGGGAGCATATAATGTTGTCAAT
>LPNX010763109.1:172681-186752 GCA_001517045.1 Pseudotsuga menziesii
TGCCCCGACCTACCAAGGTAAGGGTGATTGCTATAATTTTAGCCATGATTTGTGGCATCCTTGTCGCAATCTAGCCGATCATTAATACCTTGGAGTTCTTTCCCCACGGTGAGCCCGTAAGCTCTTGGACTAACCCTTCCTTGATCCCAATAGGAACAAGGCTTCCCTGGTTGGACAGACCTGTAAGTTTGGAGATAACATCCCCGGTGATATCAATCGGCTGGTCGAAGTAGAATCGGCCATTATCGTAGCGACTGATGATGAATTTAACTGTGGATTCCTTCATCCCACTAAAGCTTGCCATCAGTGGTGCGTTAGGGTACTGGAGGATGGAGCTCTTCCGAATTTTCTCTGCGGCCGGGGTCATTCTATTGTCAATATAGGCCCACTCTTGGATCTCTTGCCATAGTTTCTGAAATGGGCCCTCCTAGACCTTTGTGTTTTTAATGTTCTTGAGACGGTTGAGCAAGGGGGTGTCCTCTGCTTGCAACTCCTTTGCCTTGGCCGCAGCTCTGGTTAGTTTCGGTGCCATTGTGTCGGACTGGCCGAATTTTTGACAGGGTTCTTGTGCTTTGGTCGACTGAGCTTGCAAGTGCTCTGATGAAAATGGGTGTGGTGAATGAACCTTGGACGGTCCATGATTTATAGGCGGGGATGGGGTTGAGTGTCGAAATGGGTGTATTAATGGCGGACTTGACAGTCCAACTGCAATACTTGAGTACGAATTAATGGAGGATTTGTTTCGGTGCTCGAGGCCATCAATGCGTGATGGGACTTTCGAAGTCGATGGTCGGTGTCGTGGGTGAAAACGGTCGGCGTGACTGGTCGATGAAGATGGTCGATGGTGGTGATTTCAGTGGTCGAGGTAGTGAGTTGCTGTCATGGCTGGTTTTCGGATGTATTATTTTGTTTTGGAATTTTTCTATCTTTTTATGAGTTTTGGTTGATGGTTAAGGTCGTTATTTGATTTTATTTGATTTTATTTATTTTTTTCTGTAACATTTGAGTCGGGCTCCATTAACGAGCTTCCGAAATACTAGGCCCTATAATGTTTTCATTCGGACTGAGCCATTGGGATGTATTTCGTCGACAACACAAGGTCCCATCCATTCGGTGTGTAATTTATTGGGTTTTCCTTTGACTCGACTATTATACAGTAAAGCAAGGTCGCCGACTGCAAGGTTTTTGTTTTTGATGTTATGGTCATGCCAGGATTTCTGTTGTTCTTTGTGAATTTCCTGATGCTGGATAGCCATGATTCTATGCTCTTCTAGCTTACTAAGTTGAAATAGTTGGTCATTTCTGGCCTGTTCGACATCGACATGTAGTATCTATGCAATAATAGGAGTCTGCTGTCGGAAATGTAGGGGTACGATGGCTTCTTGCCCATAAACTAATCTGAAGGGTGTTTGATCAGTCGACTGTTTATATGCTATCCTATATGCCCAGAGAACCGCAGGGATTTTTTAATCCTAGTCATCTTTGTCGGTGTTGCATATTTTTGTTATCCCTTTGGTTAGTGTTTTGTTAAAAGCTTCAATCGCGCCGTTCGACTGAGGATGATATGTAGTGCTTTGTCAGTGGTCGATGTGAAACTGGTCGGTCAGATTTTTGATGGTTTTGTTGATAAAATGTGAGCCTTGGTCGCTAATCAAGGTGAGTGGGCATCCAATTCTAGTGATAATGTTTTTGTAGATAAACTTAGCAGCTACCTCACTTGAACATGTATCGACGGGTTCAGCTTCTACCCATTTGGTGACATATTCCACTGCCGTGATAATATATCTTGCACCTGATCATTTGGTTGGGATAGGGAAAGGTCCTATGAATTCTATAGCCCAAAGTTCGAACGTGAGACTAGGGTTTACAGTTATCAAGGGAATTTCTGTGCTCGGCAGAGGTCGACCAAGTCGTTGACATCTATCACATCGACTAACAAAGTTTTTTCAATCTTTGTGGATGGTCGGCCACCATAAGCCTGACTGTTGGATTTTTCTTGCAGTTGTATCCACTTGAAAATGTCCTCCTGCAGGTCCATAGTGTGCTTCATGCATGATTTTTTCTTTCTCATGGTCGAGTACACAACGTCATAGAATGTCATCTAACCCCATTTTATACAAAAATCCATTAATGAGACTGTAGGGTGCAGCCTTCATAGCTAAGATTTGTTTCTTCTTGGTGTTCAGACCTTCGGGTGCCTGACCTGTCTCCAAGAAATGAGCTATGTCTTCTAGTTCTTCGGGTACTGCTTCTATGCGAAATAGATGTGCATCCAACAAGTCGTCGTCGACTCCGGTCGGTTCCTCCCCTGTGTCAATACGAGATAGGTGGTCGGGTCTGACATTTAGCTTTCCTGGTCGGACCACTACTTCAAACTCAAATTCTTGAAACAGGAGTAACCATCGAAAAATTCTCCCATGATGAAGGGGTTTATTAACAAGGTATTTTAAAGCTTGATGGTCGGTATAAAAATATGAAAGGGTTGGACAAAAGGTAATGTCGATACTTATGGAGAACAAAGACCATACCTAGGGCTTCTCGTTTAGTGGTCGAGTAGTTCCTTTCAGCTTTATTTAGTTTTCGACTGCTGTATACGATAGAGTAATCCATCCCATCATCCCCTGGTTGAGTAAGGATGGCTCCAATTGCAATTCTTGATGCATCAATATGCACATGAAATTTAGTCGACCAGTTTGGAAATTTAAGTATGGGAGCTTCGACTAGTTTTCTTTTCAACTTGTCGAAAGATATTTGGCATTCTTCTGTCCATATAAAATCCTGGTCGTCTTTGAGCAGTTCCTCCAGAGGGTAAGTCATATCTGAATAGTGTCTGATGAATTTCCTATAGTATCCTGTGTGGCCCAATAACACCCAGACCTGTTTAGGGTTTATTGGGGGTTTTAGGTCGAGGATGATTTTTATTTTGGCAAAGTCGACCTTTATACCATCTTTGCAGACAATATGTCCTAAGAGCATGCCTATGGGAGTCATAAAAGTACACTTCTTAATATTTAGGGAGAGTTGTATCTGTCGACATCTCTCCAGCATAAGTCGGAGCAATGTGCAGTGATCCTTTAGGGTGGAATATATGGTCCAGTCGTCGAAGTATACTGCCATGGTCTTATAGATATACTCTTGGAAGGTTTTGACAACAATTCGTGAGAATACTGCAGGTGCATTCTTCAACCCAAAAGGCATAACCCTGTAGGAAAAGGACCCAAATTCACATCCAAATGTTGTTTTCTTTTGATCCTCTTTTGCTATGGGTACTTGATTATATCCTAAAAATCCATCTGTAAATGAATAAAATTCATGGCCTGCAACTTCGTTCAGGATTTCATCAGCATAGGGGGTGGGGAATGGATCTGTAAGTGTGAATTTGTTGAGCTCCCTAAAGTCGACACAAATTCTTAACCTGGTCGGGTCATGTTTCTTAGGCTGAACAACCATGGGGCTTGCCCACTCCGACTGGTCGATGGGGTAAATGATCCCTGCTGCTAACATGTTGTCTATTTCCTTCTTAACTATCTCCTTATACTTATGAGCTAGTTTGTAAGGTCGTTTCTTGACAGGTTGGACATCAGGTTTAGAATCTATTTTCATTTCTCCCATTTCTTGTACTAACCCTTTTAAGTCTTTGTAATCCCTTGCAAAGACATCTTGGAATTCTTTCAGTAAGTTGATGATTTCGGTGGTTTGGTGTTCATTCCAGTAGTCTCCAATCTTATCTATTTTTGGACGGTCGTCGTTCGAAATATCGACCTCCTTAGTTTTCACTTTGGCATCCAGCCACTCTAGTGCTTTAGCTTCATTGATCGGCTGAATTCCTTCTTGAAACTATAAAAATGTAGCCAGAAATTCAGCCGCAGTCATTCTGTCAAGGTCGGGTTTTTCGGTGGTCTCGACTTTCAGGATTGAGTAGATTGGTTTGGTTGTTTTGATGTGGTCGGGTTTCCATCTAAAGCTCTTGCTTGTGGTGTGTTCATTTTCTAATTGCAATCGGGTCGACTGTGGCCTGGGTACAGTTTTTATATTGTTACAGTCTTTGACCTGTCGGTGGGTCTGGGAGGGTTGAGTTATGGTCGGCTGGAGAAAGTGTTTGATTTGTTGGGCTAGCTCAGCTAGTGTTTCATTCTGGGGTATGAACTGAAAGTCCTTGATAAAGTTGTTTCTCAATTCCTGCCAAAAGAAGGTTTCTCCTCTATCTTCCTCCATTTTATACCATTTATTGGGTAAGCCGGCTAGGGTTGTAGGGAACAAATGTGGCCAGGATCGCTCATCTTTGTATCCAAGCCGTCTCCACTCGCTTTCACAAGTCCTAATGTGCTCTTTTGGGTTTTGGACTTGGAAAAAGATAGGGATTTGAGCCTCCTGTGTTAACTTTTTCCCACCAAATCGTTCGACAAAGAAAGTTGAAGCAGTTGTCCAGGTCTGCAAATTTGTCTGATGGGTGTTCCACCATCTAGCTGCTTGACCTGTAAATGTTTCCACTAGGATTTGAAGTCTGCCATGTTCTCCAATATTTTTAGAGACTTGTTCAAGATGCATTATTGGGGATTCTCTTTCCTTATACCTAGGCAGTTGGGTATTATGTAAGTTGGTCGGCTGTAATGTAGGTCGTTCCCTGATTTTATTTTCAAAGACTTTGGGGATAATTGATACAGTGAAGCACTGTCAGGTGGGTTTTTTCTGTACTTTTTGTATAGTCCAGCACCCTCTTGCTTGTGTTTCATAATTTTCCATTTCCCAATCATATAATTCAGCATCTGAATTATAACCAATGGAGTCTTGGTTACCTAATTGAAGCTCCCCATAAATGTTTGGCTCGGTATAGTCCGTATTATTATGGATCTGGTAAAGCTGTCTGACATCAACTTCCTCATCTATCGGTTCTACCCAAGGTTGTCCCTGTGATGGATTAATGGGGACAATGAATTTTTGGCCATTTCCTTTTAGTTTGATGCGTTCTTTATCTAAGGATATAGATGCTTTCATCTTTCGACCCCAAGGTCAACCGACGAGGGCTGGGAAAGAGCTAGATCCTTCCTTTGGGTCAATAATTTTGAAATCAACCTTAGTCAATATGCCTTTGATGGTCGTGTCGACATCTTTCCAAACCCCAATGGGTTCAATGAGGCCTTGGTCAGTGAGTTTTAGGTAAATGCCTGATTCATAGAGTCGAGGTCGGCCCATCTTTTCTCATGTATCCCTGGTCATGATATTTACCTGAGACCCGAAATCAAGCACCACTTGTCGGACGTGATAACCTTCGATTTCTAGGTCGACAAGTGGGTCGACATCATTTTTGTCCTTTTGATTTAGGCTGCAAATGTTCTTACTTTGTTTTCCTGAGTTAGTACTTTTTATTTCGTGTAATAAATCAATGAACTGGCCTACAGACTTGTCGGTTTGGATGAGATGAGTTAATTGCTGTGTCATGCTAAGTCGATTGGTAAGAATGTCTTCTTGCTGTGCAATGTCTTGAAATATGTGTGTGGCTTCTTGATAAGTTTGTTTTTCCTTCAGAGGATCCGGATAACCATTTATGTTTTTAATTTTACTAATTTGGGGGTTATCAGGCCCTGTTTTTGTGCCTTGGCGAGTGACGATATGCAGATTTTTAGTAGTGACTACATCATGCTTTTGTACACAAGACAAGACATTAACATTTTTCTTATTATTGATTTTTTCTAACATGGTAGGACAATCCTCTAGAGAGTGGTCACCTACCCCACAATGCGTACAGAATTTAAGGTCAGTTTTGTCCTTGTACGGACAGTCTGCGTAGCGGTGCCCTTCTTTATAGCAGATGAAGCACTGGGTTGGTCGATGAGTTCGTATGTCACGATTCCCTATGAATCGACCTCTTCCTCCAAACCCTTGTCGTCGATTTTCGTACCGGTGCTCATATCATCGGCCTTCATATCATTTCCCGTTCTGGTCATTAGTATTATTTTGCTCATTGCTCCAGGCCACTGCATTCGTCTGGTAGACCTCCTGATAGTTCTGTCTGTTTTTCAGGTTTAGTTGACATTCGGCCGTATTGTGACTTTTTGTCTCACAGATGGCGCACCAGGAAGCTTTTGCGTTTTTCATGTTAAATGCACATTCTTTCGTAGAGTGATCCTCGGTCTCCTGGAAAATGTCGTAAAATACTTTAGTTTGCACAAATCGGACGTCTTGTCGATTGTATTCCTGTCGACAATTATCTTTCGAGTGTCCGGTCATCGAACATTTAGTACACCAGATTTCTTGATTTTTGAGGGACAGTTCTTTTAGGGACTTCTGCACACTTTCCAGCTGTTCTTCTATCCTGTGGTCCATTGGATAGGCAGGTATATCTTCATCCATTTCCACCTGCAGAGATTTAGTCAGTGCATCTTCATATGTCTTGAATGTTTCCAGACTGATGTGTTGGCAAAATTTTTGTGATAAGCCTGCAAGGAACCATTGAATTAGTAATTTCTCATCAATAACATAATCTAATTGACTCAATAGATCCTTCCAGCGTTTGTCATAATCACGGACAGTCTCCCCTGTCTTTTGCTGCGTTGTCTTGAGCTTTTTGGCGGCCAGGTGCTTAGCGTCTGGGGTCTTGAAAAAGGATAAGAATTGTGCTTTAATCTCAGCTTTCGATGCTCTGAGTTTGCTTTTCGAAAAGGTCATGTACCAGGTCAAGGCCCTTTTCTGTAAGGCTCCAGCGAACTGAGCCATCTGTCTGTCTTCATCCGTCACCCGGTTTGCATCCCAGATGGACTCGAAGATGAACCAATGTCGTCTGGGGTCTTCATCCCCCTCATAGAGAGGAATGTGAGCGGTTTCGTGACCCATGTCTGAGTCACTTTCACTTCTCTCGGAAGTTGGCGAGGTCGGAGGCGTGGGTGGTGGTGAAAGTGGTGGGGTTGTTGATGTGGTCGGGCCTGCGGAATTTTGGTCAATGAAACTGGTGCCTCTGTCGGTGGTCGATTCGACTTCGACGTACAATGGGTTGTTGTGGATTTCTATTGTCGATGATCCACTGGACTGTTGAGTACACAGGTCTGATTCGTTGCTTTCGTCTAAAGTTGTATGTGGCAGGGGGGGGTGCTCCTTCGTGTGTTGGTAAGAGCAAGTGGATACTCCGAAAGGATGGTGCCATTTGAAAGGTCACCCAGTTCCCTTCGATCGGTCGTCGTATGACAAGATGTCATCTTGGGTATGGTTCGTCACCTAGTCGGCTCCAGATAGTGATGTCTCCAGCTCATAGTCGGAGGTCATCTTCAATAATAGTCTGGATTCTGGTACGCGGATTTGCCGGGGAAAGGGTTATTTTATTATTGGGAGCTCTTAATTGGAGAGCTTTTGGCTGCTCTATCCACACTTCTTCCTCCGTAGGGGACACCTTTTTCTCTACGCTCTCTTCCTGTCGGACATGACCCAACTCTGGCGGATTCTCTTCATGGTCGGTCTCCCTAGGGTTTTGTTCTCTGCGCAGCCCATCGGCTCTTTCGCGTCTTGCTTCCCTTCTCTGCTGTCTCTTGTCCCTTTCTTGTTTCTGAATGTCTGACATAATCCCGTACAGTACTATTTTATTGAAGTCTTCTATGGTTGAATTTTCATTACTGGTGACAGCTATCTGCTTTCGACTGACTAGGATCCACTATACTCTACCTCCGACACAAGACCAGCTACCCCCCCATAGCCGACCCGACATTTTTAGAAATCTCGGATGGTTCGACTCACTTGCTCAGGAAGTATTCCCACTCCCTTTCTGCAATAAAATTCTCCCACTTCCTCTGCTTTTCCGCCCAGTTGGTATTTGGTGGCTATTCGCACAGTGGTGGTCTAGGTTCGACGATGTGGCATGCTCCGTTCTCTATCAAGAATTTGAATAGCAAATTCGGCAAGGTGCACAAGAATTGTTCGGTGAAATCTATGTAGAATTTCTCTTTTACAGTTTCCACTGACATCCTTTCTTCGACCGCTTGCTCTTCATAGAAGTCGTCGACAATTTTCTCAATCCACTCCAACATATTTGTTTGGCCTCCTCGGAATAGTTTATCTAGCAACTACTGTTCTTTAGTTGCGTCCGGTCTTCTCATCCAGAAGCTGCTTCAACAGTTGTGGTACTGATTCGACAAACTTCTCATGCGTCTCGGTGAAAAATCTTGCCTTGGCTTCAGCGACTGTTAATCTGTTTCGTCTTAGGTAATTTTGCAAGTAGTTCGCAATTTTACGGTCCCACCAATCCTTGATCTCTTGCTCTGGTATCATATGTGAGCATATACCTTAGACATGTACTACCGGCAACAAAACCAATGTTGTAATCTCACAGATCACATAAGGTTACCAATAATACATACTAAAACATAACTATAAAACAGATACAAGAGACAAGAATAGATAGGAAAACAGATTATATTATTATAATGAGTTCATACAAGGCACAGAACTGAACTAAGTTCTTTCTTGGCTCAACAGCCTAATATATACCAGTTACAAATAGTTACAAAAAATAACTAAGTGTCGGTTCGGTGAACCGACACGACTGTTAGTTAAGTCGACTAATCAATCTGTTTAGTCGGCCGACCGACTTAGTCGGCTTATCAACTAGTCGGACCATCGCCTTAGTCGGATGGCTAAGTCGGTCTTCGTCCAAGTCAACTTATGTCGGCCTGCTCCTTCTACAACACCCTACATACAATTAGTCAACCATTCACTTGGCTATTTCAGAACAAGAAATAAATGGCATTAGGTTCAAGAATCCATAGTTTTGGACGAGGGAGTGAATGGGCTGGTTTTTTTGAAACAATTTGTTTCCCAAATTATCTCCTTCCCAGTGTATCTTGGCCTTATTGAGTTGTATTTTTACCCTATATAACCAAACCTTCCCTCATTTTTCTTTGCACTAGTTATAAGGTATGTTGGATTGTATTTTCAAAAATTTCTTATTCGTGCAATTGATTTAGTAATTGGGTTTTAAAGAATCACTCGTGACTTGTCATACAACTTGTTGGCATTGTGATAAACAAATATTGATTAAAGGTGCTTGAGATCTAGTTTTTTAGTAGGATATCATCATTACAAGGTATCTACATTGTAACCACATTGAGAGGACAAGTAACATGGCTCAATTAGGATGTCAATGCTTGGAATAATTTGAGCAAACACAATTGATCAATGCTTGGAATAAAGTGACTACTTAAGCAATCGAATAGAGCAATCTAGGCACAGTTAGAGTGAAAATTCAAGTAACTAGAATCACTGCATTCATATACAAAATATTCCTCCCCTATTTGATGGCTTGATTGTATAACTACATTGATATGATTTAACTAGACAATAATATACTCTTAATAATAGGGTTTTATTGTTATTTTGGTTTTAGAGCATTGACATCGAGATGCCAAATCAAACAATATATATATATAATAATCAACACCGACGGGCGATTCGACAGTTCAATATTCGATAGTTCATTGCTCTTGAGTTTATTTGTTGAGTTGAATCCATTCTAAAGTGATCCGAAGCTCCCAAAGAAAGAATGGTAAAACAGGGCCCTTGCTTCTGTGTAAACAACTGACATTGGTGGTTTATTTCACGCTAGGAAAGGAGTCCAGTAAGAATAGAGGAGGCTTATCCTTACCTGGACAGTGATTGATTGCCTATAGATTCGGACCAAGCACCCAGTCACCTTGGAACAGATTTAACATTATTTGGGCCTGTGAAATTCATTCTTCATTCCCTCCAGCACTCACACAGTTTGCAATTGTTGATCACCTGCACGCTCAAATCCCGAAGTTGGAGCAAGGGGTTGAAGCCCGACTATGCAGAGCAGAGGGGTCATAGAGGAGAGGGGTAGTAGAGGAGAGGGGCCATAGAGGAGACGATACAATGATATTTATCTTAGCCCTTTGTCCTTTGCAACGATATTTTCTTGGGTGTGGGTATGGGTTTGGTTAGAAACAGGTTCCCAAGAGCACGCAGGCAAGAAGAAGAGCAGCTACAGGTCGCGGAATCGCTGGTGGAGGCGGAGGATTTGGGGTAAGTTTGAAGCCATTGAATATGCGAGTTTTTGCTGGAGTTTGTGATTTTTCTCATGTTCCTCTGCCCATTTTATATGACTGAAAAAAACAATCTTCAGATAATCAATTACTTCCAATACTGTTTCTGAAAACCTTTAAGTTTTCAAGGCATTCTAGGTTTTCTCTACTACATTGTAGAAACAATTCAGTATAATAATCTTTCTTAGAAATAATAATATTCCGAAGATCTAATAAATACCACTGTTTTGGATTGAACACCACATCCTTGTCTTACCTTTCTGGAAAAAATAGGGCATATCTCTTGTATGCGTATACTTATGCTTATCTAAAATATTCTCAGAAACCCCAAACCCCATTTGGTGGTGTACTGGTTGAGGGACATGTCTGCCCTAGGATGGGTCTCCTCGTTTTTCACAAACAACACAATATCTTTCAATATGGCGCATCTGGATTCACTATCAAAATGCATGTTTTGAAGATTCTGACGTTCTGTATGTATGATATTTCTAAAAATTAATGCTCCTCTGCTTTCCTCGGGGACATCTCTTCTATATTTTACACAAATGTGTGCCCTTTATTTCTGATTTATCTGGCCAACATTTCTTCTATGGTAGCTCTGTCTGTGTTATTTGCAATGTGTATCAAGCTGTGACTTCTCCTCTGCATCTGGTTTGGGTGCCTCTCCCCACTCTGCTATGTGATTTACCATGCTTTTATTTAATCTACTAAATCTGAGGCAACTCACCAGCTACAAGAGTTTCTACTCCTTCATCTGTCTGGTATGATAACTTTGTTCTGCTCAATGCTCAGCTTTTCCATCTATGTGCATTGTTCTTTTATTTAATCTATATCAATACCTCTATGGTTATTGTGGACTAAGAATAATTTTCTCAAACATTGATAAAGTGCTCTTAACTCTGTAAGAAGCTAATAAAAACCTTATCTCTTGCCTTATGAAACCTTACACCATGATCTAACACTGGATTCTATAGCCAAAGCACCAAGACTAGTCTGTACAACACAATGAGCTTCTTGTACATCGCACTTTATCCAATAAAGATTTATGGATAATATTATTACTCCATGTTTTATAGATCATCAATAAACAGTACAATCTCTTTCCCAAATACAAACAACAGAGAAGTTGGCAAACCCTTCTAACAAATGATAAGTAATGAAGCCACCACTTTTTTCTCAAATCGAGGCCTAATTTTAAAATAACCTTCTCTAATTTAATTCTACAGACACAATGAAACAATGAGAAATCTCTTACCTTTGGACGTTGATGAGGATGTAGATGGATTTGAGAGCTCTTCCCTTAGCTCACAGCAGTCTTGTTGAATAGTTTCCTCCTTTGTACAAAGTAAAACACGGCAGCTTCCTCCTTCTCCACATAAGAAACTTGAAATCCCAATGACACAAGAGAATGATAATTTTGCTTTGCATATGCAATGATTGAGCACATTCCAAGAAACAACAGAGGTAATGCAAGAAGAAAATTCGATAATTGTTTCAGCTGGAAATATCGTAAGAAGCCAACTTCCCTGTGGAAAAAAAAAACAAAGCAATTTGTGAATTGGATAATTATGGCAATATTCCAATTAGTTGAGTCAGCTAGAATTTGACCATACAAGAACCAACCTACCAGTAATGAATTTTAATAAATCCATATAGATAAGGTACTCTTGCATTGCACCAAGGTCTGCTTCCTTTGGATGATGGCTCTCCATAACAAATATTTAAGAATCCATATAGTTGAAACATAAAAAATGGGACAAAAACACAAACTGAACGTAGACAAGAAACAATGAGAACCTGCAATGCTAACTACAAAACAAGATACTTTAATTAGATTCAGGTTGTCGATATGAAGTATAATTAGCTTCTATGAACCCTATAATTCTTGTTATAGATGATTCAGAACTAGCAAAACCAATTGACAGGATAAATTAGGAAAAAACAGATAAAATTAGTAGCTTAATTATTCATTTAGAATACAGACTCCAGAGTGCTAGAAGTATGATCAAGTATGGAAACCAAGTCCCTTTGATGATGGAGGGAAACCAAGTCCTGGAGGTCAAACAACTCCCTTCACACATGCACAGGTTTTACACTCACTGAGGATTGAGCTTAAGTTGTTTGCATGGCAATGCACTGCTCTAACCACTATGGCACAGTATGACAGATAACCTTTAGCTAATTGATTGGATTTCCTTTCTATAAGAAATTAATGTTTTTAATTACTTTTTGTTGCTATTAGCTGATCGAGAGAAGTCCCTAATGGAGCCTGAGAGGCTGACACCCCCCTACAGGCGACAGGTATATATACCACATTTTTACTTACCTGCTTCTTTAGAAAGTACATTTGTTTAATTATGATATCAACGTGGTCAATATTTAAATATGTTTTTAAATAAGATTTTCCCCGTGTATTGGTTCCAGTTCGAAATTAATGTTTTTAATTACTTTGTTGCAGTCAGCTGATCGGGGAAAGTCCCCAATGGAGCCTGGGAGGCCGACACCCCCCTACAGGCGACATGTATATATACCACATTTTTACTTACCTGCTTCTTTAGAAAGTACATTTGTTTAATTATGATATCAACGTGGTCAATATTTAAATATGTTTTTAAATAAGATTTTCCCCGTGTATTGGTTTCAGTTCGAAATTAATGTTTTTAATTACTTTGTTGCAGTTAGCTGATCGGAGCAAGTCCCCAATGGAGCCTGGGAGGTCGACACCCCCCTACACGCCACGCTCATCGGGTCATGAGCAGGTATATAGCACGTTGTGAATTTCAGAAACTGTATTTATACATATTTATGTTATCTAATTATATTAATTATTTCAAATTGATATTAATGTTTTCTATTTTTATGTCGGATGATACTTATCTATAAACGAATCTGAAGGATATGGATTTGGGGCACATTCTTGACGATTTTGACCTCAGGAATTCAAAGAATATCCGTGATGCAGTTCAAAAAGAAAAAACAAAATTAAATCAGGAGGTCGTCAATCTGCTTATATCGGATCCGCAAATAACGCATGATGAGACTCAAGCAAAGATAGATCGTGTGTTGCTTAAAGTAAAGCGCGTGGATGTAAGCTGCAAACTCTTTAATTATAAGTCTATTCCAAATGCAATTTTTTTTCCTATTCGTATACGAGTAACTAAAATATTATTTGTTTCTACAGGAACATTTTTTCCCTGGTGAGAGGCATGCTGATACCATTGAGCGTGACACCCCCTTCGCCACTGATCATGTATCGTTGCCGTATGGCCAGTCGGAAACACAAAATGAGACACCCCAGACAGAACATGAGAGTGTTGACGAGGATCAGGGGCATGGGAGTGCTGGTGAGGATCAGGGGCCGGTACATGGAGAAGAGCATGACTTTGATGCTATCGTCCCAGCATCTCATGGATCTTTCCATGTCACTAGCATGTGAACATTTGAGACTAATTTTTTGGTGGACGAAGATCTCATTCCCTACAAGATGGAGAAGATTCTAGGTACTATTGACAAAATGTTTTAACTATATATTATAATTTTATTGGAATGTAATTATGCATCATTCTTTTTACACTAATTAACACATACTCGTTTTTGTAGGAAATGATGTCTTTTATAAACATCTTAATGATTGGTATTTAGAGCTGTTTGGGCCCACTATCCGCACATGGTGGAACCGACAGAGTAAAGTTTTGAAAGATGAGCTTATTGCTCGCTTGGTTGGGTTTTTTGGTGCCGAAACCTGCAACCAAAAAAAGGTTCTCGAAAAAGCTGGCCAACATTTACATTATGTACGGGAGGGATATCGGAACAACTTAGCAATTAATCCAAAGTATGAGCGCCCTCTGATGATTCCAACAAGGGAGTGGAAAGGCTTGTTGGATGATGCAAGGGAGAAAGCTACGAAAATAGCGGGCAAGCCAGTACTCGAGTCAGCTAGAAGGTATGCAATACTTTTGGCAATGCAATTATATGTTTATTACACTTTATTTTCCATTTTTTTGCAATGTTTAACGTATTTAAAATTA
>LPNX010763109.1:191135-224989 GCA_001517045.1 Pseudotsuga menziesii
TATCAAAGTAGAGGTACACATGTGTTACAGCCGGTAATGTGTAAAAGAGCATATTTTAGCAAAGGTTATACTATATAGTCTATATGTTTTGTATATCGCATTAATAACAATGTTGCTATACTATTTCAAATTTCAATGAATGCCTGAACATTATCGTTGTAGGTTATAGATAGAGAGATGAAACAAGTCACTTCAGTTTTAGGTTATTATTTTTTCCTTGGTTATTTGAGATTGTTTAAGTTGTATTGCAGGTATTATATTTTAGAATAATGTTCAATGAGATTGATATTTTAAATTGGCATTTGCAGAGTGGGTGATTTTTTTATCATCTTTGACAGCAAAAAAAGAATATATACCTTACACAAACTCAAGGCTCACTCAAATACTATCTGATTCTTTGGGTAATGAGCATTGGCCTTTTTTTCTTTAACATACATAAAGTTAAAAGGTGAACTGTTTGGAATATTTGGATTATATTCATATATATTTTGTGGACATTTAGTCTGCATCTTCTGGTGTGACAATTCAGTAGTCAGGGTTTAAAGTCACAAATAAATAATCTTGTTTACAGAGGTAATTAATGACATTTTTTGTTGTTTGTTACTTTTGTTTTTTCCTTAATTCATTGCAATAAACTTTTATAAATATTGACATACTAACATGATTAATTGTCTTCTTTGAACCTTGATGTAATTCCTTATTGTTTTAGAGTGTATATTTTTTTTGCTAGAGGAAAATAGATTATTAACCACAAGTCAACAAGCAATTGAAAACTTTGTAGTTCACAAAATTCAGGATGTTCAGATTACACTGCAGACCACTAAGATTATCAAACCAGCATATCCCACTCCTATCCCAACTACAAATATAATTTGGGTTTGCTTTTATAAAATCTAGATCATTTTTACCTTTCAATCCAAAAGAAGACAGTAGAACATACTGTTGACAGGTTTCATAATGTTTATAAACAGAGAATGTGTGGTGACAACCATTTATATGGGTCCTGATGGTCCTAGTCCTCTGTAATGAGCTTGATGTCAACTTTATTCCCTGGGGCTTCCTTCAATGCTCATTGCCAGACTTTTCCATGATACATGTGCAGGTGCAACTTGGCCTCTGCCTTTCATGAACCTGACCCTAGGGATGGCCACATCACCTTGGACCTGCCGGATGTTCACACTACAATTCTTTGGTTGATTGAGGCATAGGAATTTAAACCTAAGGGGGAAGATAAGTTGCCCCAAATTATCCTCCCGTCCCCTTGTCTCCTTAATAGATCGTTTGATTTTACTTGTCCTTAACCCTCTTTTCCTATCAATGGCTTTTTTGGCCATCCAATCAGCCACTTTGTTTGATGATCTTCTTGTGTGATTGAAATGTATTCTCAGCTTTGTAATTTCATGTTTAATCCATCCAAGTTTGCCTCTTATAAACCGGGCTTTACACATGGCCTTATTATTGATGATCTTGTTTAGAAGTTTGGCGTAATCTTCCACTGCAAATTATTGAAATCCCTGTGTAAGACAAGGTTTAATCCCTTTGGCCAAGGTTTCTGCCTTAGCCTGGTTACTTGATGCAATTCCAATAAATTCATGATATAGGAAGAGCATGCCCACATATGTTGTAATACCACTGAGACATCTATTCCAGGTCTCAACTCTAGTCTGAGATCATTTCCCTATCCAGGTTGAGTAGTGGGATATTTGTCACTAGATTTCTCTAATCCCTTAGATATTAGAAGTGCTGTAGCAAGTAGCACCTTGCTTACCTCCAAGATTATCCAGCCTGGTCTACTCAGCAAGGGCCATTCTCACATCACTTCTTAGAGGATATTCTCAGGCTATGAGAGTTCAGGTAATAAAAGAAAAAAAGTAATATAAAGAAAATAATTTGAAGGGGAAAACAGAGCAGTTCTGGAATAGAGAGCATGCTTTGATAACAGAGTTTTTGAGCCATGAAATATATAGCCATGGGAAGCTATAAAATAATGGAGAATAATAAGAGTACTGTTGTGAAGTAGTAGAGGCCATATTGAATAGGAAGACAACCTGAATTTATTGCCTGGTAGAAATAAAGCTGGTCATTAAATTCTCCAATAACCTAGTGAAACCTTTTTAGAGTCAAAATCTGCTCATAGACAGCAGATTCACTTTTCTGTGCACACACTAAAGAGCACTAAGGGAAAGAAGAGGACCTCTAAGAAACTCTTGAGTAGGGAAGGAAGCAATGCTCCCTTGTGTTTTGTGGGGTAGGAATTGTGAGTGCCGCTACTGGTCTGATAATAAGATTGGAAAATACTCATCAACAATAAGTGTCTTGGTGTACCTTTTTTGATTTTTATGGAAATTGGTAGCCTTAATTAAGAGTTTTAACACTTGTACTATTTGAATTCAATATTCTTTTTTTCTAGTGTAATTCTGTAGTGCTGATAAATGCTTCCATTGTAATCTATTGCAAGAATGAACGAAGATAAAGAAATCTGGCATAAATTTCTTGAGAATCCTTCCACACCTTTTTATGAGGCTATGATTAATTCCTTTTATCTACTAACCCTGATATGGGGCCACTGCTTGATGCAGGACAGTCGTGGCTGAGCCCAAAAATAAAGGAACTTCACACACACATTGAGCAGGGATACAAAGTGCAAATTCAAATAAAAATGATATTCTCTTGATAACCAACCCCTTTCCTTCACACTATGATCTTTGTATAATGTTTGAAGCTGAGAGAGTATATCTAGAATGATATTTTCCAGCTATGATAGCTCCCCTGATGGCCAAAATGAACATTATGGTGCAGAAACCATATGAAATGAAATGACACAAAACTACAACCAAACAGATTTAAATTATATATAAGAAATTAAAGCATCAGATTAAGTAGGTCTAATATATGAATTACAGTATGGCCATAATAAAAGGCTTATAGTCTAGGTAAAATTTAAATTTTATTTAAGAAAACAAATTGTAAATATAATTTGTTGAAAGTTGAATGTTTGAAAATACCTATAGCTAATTGAGCAGTATATCCTAGCAGCATTTTTTCCAGCCATGAAGCCAAAGAAGATGAATCCATCAATAAGAACTTTTCTTGCAAGGTGTGTTTCAAGTTAATATAACTCGGATCACCTGTTAAAAGATTAACAAACAGCTGTAGCACCTTCGTATGCACTGACTCATTATGGCATCCATCCAAAGCATCAATTAAAGGCAAAAAGTTACCATTTCCTCCAAGAAATTCCCGGAACTTGTTGGATTGGTTCAACATCAATGAGTCCTCAGTGTTCCCCAAGTAAAACTTAAGCAAAATGACTTTACTAGGATCCATTCTTAGGAATTCCACCATATTAGTTGCACTTGTAAGTAGATGCTCTTTAATAGATAAGTTAATCTCATTTCTTGAGTTCAAGGTTCCAAGTACAGACTCTATAAGCTTAAAGCTAGCTCCTAGCTTCCCCAACAGCTCTTCCTGCTTTGACTTGTCATAACTTGCTTGAAGCAACAAATTTAGTGAAAATAGTGCATCATCTTCGCATTCTTTTGCATCAAGAACAAAAAGCACAGCTTTTCGTAGTGGCCCGACATGCATGCTCAAAAGGGATGTCAATATTTTCAGCAAAACGCTTGATTGCCCATCCTTCAATACACAAAAAACTAACTGCTCACAAAGTGTGAGTAATGAAGTATATTTAGATGTCTGCTCTATCCAAAATGTGTCCTCTCTTGAAACTGGGATCTTTCTTAGAGACACTTTCCACAGACCTGCCTGGAGCAATGATAAAATTAAAGATAGCCATGCACTATGCCTTAAGAATAACCAACCCCTTCCATTTGATGTGTGTGTATGTTCGATACAACTTTTACCAACCCTCATGTCAATGCATCACAAGTGCTTAGGTATTCATTTTGTATTTTCTGTGTTTGTAACTTTTATAGCCATTGCCAATATGTATTTATTCCTGTTTTATGAACATTGAGCACATCTTGTAGTATATTTTAGATAAGTGATGCGTGGTCAAGAATCCCATTAGGTAAAAGAGAGCTAGTGTGGATGTAATGTTAGTGAGTTCTTAATTTCTCATGTATTGTCTTAGTTTCAATCCTGCAATTATCAGTAAGTCACATAAAATATGGTGTTTTCTGTAGGCTCAGGTGATCATGCTTTTGGCTTCCAGTGCGAGGTCTACAAAAATGACAAATATGCCTCCACGAAGTTCAGCAATGGCAATGCCTATTGCAACTGTTGGTCATGCTATGCCAATCACATTGCCTTTTTCCTCAAACCAGCCAAACCGAGTGTTTCCTATGACTTCACAAGATCCTCTACAAAAGACACAGGTAAGCATTCAGCCAAACCCATATCTTGCAGTAACCTTGAATGCTGATGATTCTCAATCAAATCAAAGTATTGCAAATTCTAGCAATCAACAGGAATCTTCAAAGTCAAGTGATGCAGGGATAATCCCAGCTCCTCTCATATTAATTATCCACAAACTTTTCCCAAACAAGTTCAGACTCAAGCCAGGTCCCAGATCTAGTTTTTATGTCTATACACACCTTTTTTTGTGATGAAAATTGCCTAGAATGTCGGTCATTATCCAGGGCCTATAAAATGATAACCAGAGGGCCGAAGCTCATCAACTGGCCACTGAGAATCAAAATTTCCGACCTACATTATTAATGATCATCTTAGCTATCTTGTTCTTGATTTGGCAGTTGTGCATAAAGTGAGCTTCTGGATTGTTTGCACAGTACTTAACTACTTAAACATAACTCATAACAAATAAACTATTCATTTACAGTATATCCATCAACACCAAAACACAAATTTGTTGCTGGTAACTGAACTGAGCATTTGTAAAAGCATTCAATGCGGAGATTTCCTTGGTTGTTAACAAGGATCTTAGATTTTCATTAAGTTTAGAAAACCACTATGCAAAATGATTTCTCGACTTTTGGATACTCTGTCTCTCACCCTTTTTCTGTTTCTTCCATCAGGTGAGCACCTCTTTTTATACATCCTTTTATGTCAAAATCAACTACAATGGAAACTATTCACATACCATTGCCTCAGCTACCATATTTCAATAATTTTTGATATAATCGTCCAGAGTATTCTTAATCTGTGTGCTACATACCTACCTTGCTACAACTTTCAATTTGAATGGGTGATGAATCCACATGTAACAATTTGCTGAACAGGACAGTGTTGCAGCTTTATCACACTGTAATTCTATAATTTTGCTCTATTTAGGATAGGCAATCTGCTAATAATTTTGCGTCTTGGTGATCTGTCTATAATGAACAAGTTCATGCTCTTTTTACCATTACCAAATTATGTATGGACACTCTTTGAAGCTATTATTAATTTATTACATAGCATGAGAACATGCATTCTGATTTAGGTAGTTGAAGACATGTTTATTGAAAACAGATTTTACATTTTCATTGTTTTTGAATCTACTTTGTTCAATGAGCAGTAAGACTTAGGTAAGGATGTTACAAGGATTATGTCAAGGCAAATATTTAAAACCCAACAGAAGTTGATAACATCAATTCATATCTAGTCAGATATATATCCTCAGACAGAGATTGCCTTGTATCCTCCTTATAGATGTGCTATGCCCTCAGGGCCAAAACTTTCTATTTAATCACATGAACAGTTAGCAATTAGGTCATAATCTGTATATTATGCATTACAGTGTAGACAATAGGATTTGCATTACATTTGTGTTGTATAAATTGGTACTTACAAATATCCAGATTCCCTTCACATTGATATTCTGGTTGTCTTACAGCGGATGGCTTGTGTGCTGACAAGTTCTTTGAGCTAGAGAGTGATGGAAACCCTAGGGCCCCCTTCCTAAGAAGCATAATCTAGAAGAAAAGGTGCTGGGGTGTTTCACATGCACGACCTCCTACAGAATCAAGTCCTGGACATGTGGCAATAATTGCGGGCTTCTATGAGGATCCTAGTGCAGTCACAAAAGGTGAGATGTTAGTATATCATTTTTAATATGCTGTTTGCAAAAGTATCCTAGATGTCCTTTCATATCCACTATTATTCAATGTAAGCCCTACAAGCGAATCTCATTCAGTTCTTTATTTCTACTGATATGGAGGCTATAAAACTAAATTGACTAACTAGAAGTCCCACCACCTCAACTCCCTGAAGTCCCACACTTTCATATGTTTCTAACTCTTCCACTGGCTATTTCTAGGTCAGAGCAACCTAAGGAGCCTAAACAGGGAAACGACAGATGGGGATCAATTCTGGTTAATCGAGAGCTCGCAGCAGATGGATGGGGGAAACACCCAAGAACAACAACCCTTTCCCCAATGCTAGCACTATCCCAATAGCTGCTTGACATGAAAAATTGCTTTGGCCATCTTGACTCTCTAGTTTGTTTATGATTTGTGCTATGTTAAATTGTGTAGCCTTGACGGTGATTTTACATATTGGCCCTATGTGGCTTCATTTTTAATTGATGATAGGACTAGTTATCAGCTCACTATGCCTGTGGCAGATGTACCATCTTTTTTTAAAATAAAATGTATGTAAACCTTACAATATAGAAAGTGAATCATTTTACTAAATAAATAAAATCTGTCTTTCTCCCTCACACACACTGTGTATGCTTCTATTCATTGTATATTGTTATCATCACTAATGACTGTAGACAGTGAATATTATCTTATCATCCCTACCACTACCTGTATATTGTTATCCATCCCTAATAGCATGAACAATCTGTGAAAGATTTTTGATGGAATTTACATTATCACCACAGACCTAGGGTTGTTGGTTCCTAGCTTTGGAAGTCCTTATAAGGGGAAATAACGATTTACTTAGTACAACAATGCCATCTCTTGTCAGTCAAAATGGGTATTTATACTTTAAAAAGCCTGCTTGAATTGAGACGATAGTAACACTTCACAGATTTGGAATTGGTGAACTACGAGATAATCCTTGAGTGGATATGTATAAGAATTCTAAAGCACTAAATCAACGAAATTCATCTCTTAATAATGACATTCATCGTTTATTAAAATGCATGAAGTAAATTACTAAATTCAAATCAAATACTTGAGAACGATGGTGGATGGACTATCTGACCTTTGAACCGGTTGACGTTCAGATCCCCAAGAATAAAATTGATTGAAAATCCATAGGACCTGAGCTAATGTCAAATAAGGAATTTACTTTCCAACTTTAGAACAATGTTTTTGAGCACACATGTGATCTGGTAAATATTAAAGTGGCACATAATTTGATGTGATTAATTCCTGAAGGATCTGGCAAGGACGATGAGGATGCTGATAGCCAATTGATATCTTCTGGTATGGATTTATATTTACAGATAACACCGAGAGCCAAAACTTCCATCTATTCTTTTAAAAGTAATCTGTTGGGTTTTAGGAAAGTATAGAACAGCTGATGGGAAGTGTTATGTGAAATATATTATTGGAAAGTTATGTGATGTCATTGAGGCTCATTCAGTAGATAATGTGGTCAAGGATTATTCTAAAACCTCCCCTGTCTTCATCACCTTGAACGAAATGGTGAATAGGAGGCCAAGACTCTTCCATGTAAAATAATCTTTAGGATTCTTAATTTGGAAAGTTCATTAATACATTGACAATAATGAAAATTTGCCAATCCTCTCTAGCAAGATGTAACTACCATATTCATCACAATCAAAAGGTGCATTGATGACCATGATATTTGATGGTCTGTTTGGGGAAAAGTTTCCTATATATTTGTATATTCTGGAGTAGTATAGCTGCTGTAGATGTCCAGAAATATTGTTTGCTGACCCCAACATACCTAGACTTCAGGAAATAAGGTTGCTTTCTTGTTTACTAAATAAACATTCTGAAATGATTTCTTAGACAGACGTTCTATTCACAGGTTTGAAATAAATCTCCAGAGCGATCCTAGATCAGCTCAAAGTGACCAAAACAGTTGCCTCATAGCTTCATGATATTGCTACTGGCAGGAAAATGGCCTCAAATATTTACCCCGACATCCATGCAAAGAGGGAGGGTAACACCCCCAACATAGCACCAAAGTTCTTCAATTTGGATTGATTTAAAGCTTTGTTGCTCAATGACCATAGACTAGGAGGTAATTGTTGTAATAGACATGATGAGTGCATGTTGGAGAGGGATGCATTAATTTCTCAAATATAAGATAATATAATATAATTGTAATAATGTCCAACCAAGCAAAAGGGCAGAATATCGTGTCAAGATTCTTGGTTGTTGATCTATGTCAATTCCCCAACTTCAATGCTTAAATGTGACCAATCCTTGTACAAATTCGGAGAATGGTGGGAAACTTGTGTAAAACTCTATGCAAATATCTACCCCTGTTATAAATATCCCAATATGTAAATTTTTTTTTTTTTTTTTAAATTCACTTCTGTCACTTAAGTGATGGCTCTCCATGTTGCTTTTCCGACGTGTACTCTTTCTATCCGTCGCTTAAGAGACGGACCTTCCTATCGCTTCTCCGACGACTACAGTTTATATCCGTCGGTTCACTGATGGCATGAACGTTATTTTAAAAAAAAAAAATTTGATTAACCGTCGCTTTTTCGACATGTACTCTTTATATCCGTCGCTTAAGAGATGGACCTTCCTGTCACTTCTCCGACGACTACAGTTTATATCCGTCGGTTCACCGATGGCATGAACGTTATTTAAAAAAAAATAAAAATTGATTAACCGTCTCTTATCCGACGCGTACTCTTTATATCCGTCGCTTAAGCGACAACCCTTCATGTCGCTTATCCAACGATTACACCTTATATCTGTCGCTTCATCGATGACATTTAAGTTTATTTTAAAAAAAAAATTAACTAACCGTCGCTTAAGCGATGGCATGAAGGTTATTTTCTTAAAAAAATTTCACTACCGTCGAAGAAAGGCTGTCACTTAACCGACGTTTTACATTTAACCGACGGTAAGCTGAGGTGTCTCTTAACTGACGGTATCGAAAGATGTCGGGTAACCGACGACAAGTTTTTGACGCTTAAAAAAAATCATAGTGTCGTACATGCGACAGGGAAGTGTCGAAAATCCGACAATCCTGCCGTCGGATTTTTGGTCGAAATGTAGTAGTGAAGAGGTAAAACTTCTTCATATCTCCTTTGAACATCGGGCGCCATGACAAAATGACTTGGCAGCATGACTAGACAGGACAGATACACAATGCGACAATGGACAATACATTCTTTTAAAAGACTCAAAGGATTGGCATGGCTCATGAAAGTGGATCATCACGGAGATCAGTTGAATACCCAATTGACTGACATGATTGTGCGAACAAGTGCCATGTTTAAAGGTAACGACAAACAACTACCATTATTTGTACAATGATTCCCTTCCCATTTTCCCCATCATGATCGATGAGTGCCTCTTTTCGGTTTTACGAGTTCAAAGAGGGTAACAAACACTCGATATAGCTTGTCAAAAGACAAGTCCGGTCTCATATGTTTTACAAACCTGAGAGAGGATGGGTTCATTCCAAAACGGGCCTCTCAATGTTTAATTTAATGAGTCAACTGAAAGGAAACTCGGTATCATTCATGTTTAGAGAGTCTAAACAAATACAAAAGAAAACTCCATGGGGGTCCTTTTTCGTATGATTTAGTCTCTAAGGCCCGAAAAAGTGTAAAATCATACCTTAGAGAACTCTTCCAGTCATGATTGGCTAGAGTGTTCCTTTCTCGTAAATAGTCCTATCCTAACCAAGAAAGAGATAACCTACCATCGGATAGATGACTCTTCAAGTACTTTAACGAGCGTGAAGAAGACAAGATCACTCGACGATCTTTTCATATTTAGGGAGTCCAAAAAGAGCTTAAAGTAGACTCCATTAACCTTTTTCCATGTTTGAATCCAAAGCATGAAAAATTAATAAACTAAGCTCAAACCACTTTTCATGTTTTAACCAGAGCACAAAAAATGAAAAGTAAGCTCAACAACATCTTACTGTTTTTAATGATCTCAAAGATCAGTTGAAAGAATGCTCGAATATTGGTTTCATTTTTATGCAAGCTTGAAACCAATGGGTAAACTATGCTTGAAAAATCCCATTAACATGATATACAAAGGTTGGAATCTTGCCCCCAACATGATTTCTAGCGAAGCTTACCCCTAGCATGGTTGCTAGCGGCTTGACATGCCCCCAAGCTTCGTTTCATTAGAAGATTCTTCTTCCATACCCAACCAAAAAACCTGGTTACTAATGTGAAAATGCTCACCATGGGGGTAGGAAGAATGAGAATCAGGCAGATGAAAAGAAGGTTCAAGTTCTAACACTATATTGAATACTTGACTCAAGGGAAGGGGATCCATTTCATTTTTACACAAGCTTGAAATGGAAGGTAACTATTCTTGTAACATGGTTTCATTTTTATGCAAGCTTGAAACCAAAAGGTAAACTATGCTTAAGGAGATCCATTTCATTTTTTAACGAGCTTGACACAAAATGGGAACTTTGCTCAGGGAAAACTAACATGATGGTCAGAACCTGACATGATGGTCAAGTGCTATTTCATTTTTTAATGAGCTTGACATAGAATGGGAACTTTGCTCAGGACATGGTTTCATTTTTATGCAAGCTTGAAACCAAAAGTGTAACTATGCTTAAGGAGATCCATTTCATTTTTTAACGAGATTGACATAGAATGGGAACTTTGCTCAAGGAAAAAACTGACATGATGGTCAGAACCTGACATGATGGTCAGGTGCTATTTCATTTTTTAACGAGCTTGACATAGAATAGGAACTTTGCTTAGAACATGGTTTCATTTTTATGCAAGATTGAAACCGAAAGGGCAAACTATGCTTAAGGAGTGGTTTTATTTTTTAATGAGCTTGAAACCAAAAGTGTAAACTATGCTCTAGACATGGTTTCATTTTTATGCAAGCTTGAAACCAAAACCATAAACTATGCTTAAGGAGTGGTTTTATTTTTTAACGAGCTTGAAACCAAAAGGTAAACTATGCTCTAAAACCTGCTCCTACCCAACATGATATCCAGAGGTTGGTAGGTTTCCCCCATTTCATAAACGCTAGTGGCTTAGCTCCATTATGATGTCCATAGACTAGAGCCATGCCCCCCATTTTACCTATGATGGGAAGAAGCTAACTAGAAGAAGGGGAAGGAACCACAAGAACATGCGGCACATTCAGGGTAGTCTGATTACTAGGAGTAATGCGATGGTCAGGTGTAACAAAGGAAATATGATCAATGGTCACAATATTCCCATCATGGGGAAAATGCATAACTCAAAAGAGTGTGGACAAAACAACCTTCATGGCATAAACATAATCGCATCCAAGGAGCAGATTGAAATCTAAAGGACCTTGGACCACCATAACATCGATACAAACAATTTTCCCTCCTAATGTAATAGGTAAATGAGGAAGGATCCCTAAAGGTGTAGTAGGCTTGTGATTAAAATCTAGTATCTGATCGGTGGCTGGCACAAGATGAGGTGAACCTAAATATTTCCAAGCAGTTGAGGATAGAATACTAACAGAATCCCCTTCATCAACAATAGTGTGAAGTATATGCCTAGAAATAACATTCATGACTATTTGGAAAGGAACACTTGAATGAACACGAGACTCTGTTAAGTTACTCCAGTCAAAGGAAATAACCTCACTATTCGGAGAGGGTTCTGTCGAAACAGACAAAATTTCCTCTTGTCGAGAATAATCAGAATGAAGCATAAAAACTTCAGCAGGTTTAAGTTCATTCTCTACTGGAAGAGAAGAACAAGACGAATATTTGGTCAAAGAGACTACTTCAGTCTTAACACTCTCTGATGAAAGAGTGGGATTGGGTGGAAATGACACCAACTCGACCACTTTAACTTCACTCTCCAAAGGAAGAGTGGGATTGAACACAGATAAATATGAATCGACCACTTGGTCAACTAGTGGGGGATCAAGAGATAACTTACTATCACTTGTTGGAATCACCTGTTGATGATCAGTAATATTTTCCAACCAATGCGAAGCTTCATCCATGCTTGGACAAAGAAAAGTACGATGCATAGCCTTGCATATCAAACAAGGATACAAGACTTTACCCTTACGGCATTTTACTAATGGGTCACTAGTTGAGGGAGTATCGTCAACATGATGATCAGAAGTTGATGACACATATGGTTTATATCTTTTAGACCACTCTTCTTGTACATGGGAGAGGCCAGGACACTCCTTAAGAAGGTGGCCCCCCTTGCAAAGCTTACAAGGGAACTTGGGTTTTCTGAGTGTTCTCTTAGAATGAGCACCATCAAGAGCAGATGGTTGCTGTTTTTTCTCTTTCTTATCCTTCTTCTTACTCTTCCTTTTCTTCTTCTTCTTACCCACATGACTACTAACCACAGAGATTTGGTCAAGTGAAGAAGAAGAAAGGGGTGAAGCCACAACCGACGAAGAAGGAGCAGGATTAGGTTGAGGCTGATCCTCTCCTGGAGGAGAGGTGACATTTGAGACATTAGGTGTAATAGGAATTACTAGATTAAACAGCTAGACCGGTAATCATATAGTTAATCCAAGAAGATTTAGAGTGGCAATAAAGGGAGGAGAAATACCTTCACTTGGAGGGAATGCAAAAGGTACACCTTGGAAAGGGACTTCTTGAGTGGTAGTCCCAGATGAGGATGCCATCTCTAAACTCTCTAATAACACCCTAACTATGACGCACAAGCAAGTACTACTCAAACTAAAAGCAACAAGCGAACATGTGAAAGGAGTGGATAACTCACAGAACAGGCCAAAAGGATAACTCAGATGGTTTGAGGATTCCTAAAAGGGTCTCCCGATATTCGCAAGGTACGAGGGAGCTCAAATCGGTAGTAGTGTTGTCTAATGCATAACTGTACACAAGGGACCTTCCGATATACAATCGAGTACATGAAGTACCTTTCTATATACCTCAAGGGTACGTGAAAGGTCATTGGATATACCGATGGTATGTGGAAGAACCGCGTGATTCCTGGGATGTAATGTGGACAAATAACGACAGCTCCTACGCTTAACGATGGCCGAACACATCTCTAACTTATCACTCAAATTGTTAAAAGTTTTAACCTAGTACTACCGTTAATTTTATCTTGTGTGTTTAGGTGGAACCATGGAGTGAAAATTTGAATTTAAAGAAGATGCACACTGGTCTATATGATAATGCATGTTTTCCTCTTCAATGAAATTCTACTTAAGAGAGGGAGAGAGATTTACTTTTCTTCCAAAAAAATGCACACCCAAATGCAAATGCAATTCTATCTTTTTAAACGAAAAGTGAAATATCAATGCACCCCAAACAATCTTCAAAGAAAATAAGAAAGAGATCTAGAAAACATATAACATAAATCAAAATGTTTCCTATCTTTTCATGCTTGAAAAAGACACATAAAAACTCAATGGAAAGATGATTTCACTAACGTTTCCAAACAAATCTAACTCTAATGCATGCAAAGCTGAAAACAAATGTTTCTTCTCAATGAAAGTAAGATCTAGAATTTCAAACAATCATGTACAAAACAAGAAGAAAATCATTCAACAAACTTGCGAATAAAGCAAAGGAGAGAGAAAACTAAAACTTGTCTTTGAAATAGACAAGGAAACTAAGAACCAATCTTTCCTACCAAGCACTGAAAAAATCAGCATGCAAAAGGAAACAAGAATCACCCAAGCAAAGGAAGACTCAAAAAACATGGATCACTCACGCATTTCCAAGTCCAAACAAACCAAATCCTACACATGAAAATGAAATGTATATTTCCAATTCCAATGAATAATATCTACAGAAAAGAGAAAGAGGTTTCAAGCAAATAAAATAATGTAAAATTTAATGCAAGAAACACAAACTCTCTTTGAATGCAGAGGGAAAACAACAATCAAAATGATTGCAGAATATACAATTCATGGCCCCTCCCGGCTGTGAGGGAGCATTTTCTTTTCAAAAATACACTTCATTTTCATTAAAAAGTAATCCAAAAACAAACAAAAAATCAAAATACAAAGTCTAGAATAGGGCCTACCTGGCACTGCGCAGATGAATCTTCTGACAGGCGGTTTTGAGGCAGAACCACTTCTTGCTCACTGGATTCAGGCGGTGGGACCGCGTATGGCTAACTAGACTTAGGCGGTGGCACCGCTCCTTGCCAACATGACATGTGTGGTTCCCTGTAAAGTTCCAAAACACAAGAAGAACGATGGATCAAGTAAAAAATAGACTAGATCAAGGCAAATTCTATTGAATTGAGTATGGAAACAGAGCATAAAAGACCGAAATGACTCATATCTGAACAGATATGGAAATTTCAAACCCAAATAATGTAAGTCAGAAAGAAGATCTAACTGAAGAGAGTTAAAGAAAATGGATCCTGGATTCGAACAAGAGTTGTAGATTGAGGAAGATCAAAATGACTGATACATTAATTCCCCAGCGGAGTCACCAGATTTGTTGGCTGAAATATTTCACCTCCTACGGACAGCAAGGTGTTCCACTGGTCTGAATGGTTTAGATCCAGAAAAAATAGAGGAAAGAGTTTGAAGACTCTCCCTAGATGCTATATATATCTAGAATATAAGGCTTTGACAGTTCACCTGTGTACCCTGCAAAAATATCAACATGAAACGAATCAAAGCAACTATAATATGATCTACTAATCTATGCTAGCAACATATATATGCGAAATCACAAAAACAACATCATATGTGGGACAGAAATCAACTTGCATTAGAAATATGAAGAAGTTTACAACCAAGCCTTAGTGTTGACATGCATCTCCATGAAACCAGCTCTTCATCCCCAAAAGCTCCGACTCTAGCTCTCTATGCTCTCTCCAAATGATCTTGGGCCAAGAATCAATCCAACAGCATAACAATACCTTCAATGTTCTTTCCTCAACCATGGCTATGAGCTCATATTTATAGGGCTTTAATGGATAGAGATGGTTGATAAATTAGTGGTTGAGCTGGCCTCTAAGATCCTAGGATGAGGGATCTCGAGCTCAACCAACCCACAATAGTAGGGATAAGGCAGTACACGAAGCTTATCATCTAGAAGCCTCAAGAAACTTCTCTTTTTCCCTTTTTATCCAGGGTACCGCGATTCTCCTTCTATGACAGAGTGGTTCTGGTAATAACCGCCTATAGACCAAGGGAAATGGGAAGTGCCATCGCTTGTGGATAACCGATGAAAGGCGGTGCAAGCAGGGGTACCTCTCCTGGATAAAGGGGCATGTGTGGTGTTGGAAATTTGTATGACAGATTGATGAAAAACCATTTAGTTTCCACTCCAAAAGCTGGGATTCAAGGAAAGTAGGTATGTCAAATGTCTTATCACATGATGGTGACAAGATTTTGGTATAACATTAATCACTGGCATAGAATAGTCGAACATTTTCTAGTGCTTTTTGATCTTGTGTGTGAGTTTCATGTGATCATGCAGGTACATCAGTGAAGAGCTAGCATTGCAGGAGACTACTACACTTTTAATCAAAGACAATTATTCTGAATCTCCACCCATTCTAGGTAAATTCTTCCAGTTCTGTTGTGTACTATTTGTTCTAGATCCGAACCATTCATACTAGAGGAACAACTCCTGTCCGGAGCAGCTGCATTTTTCCTGTTAACAAATTTGGCGACTCTGTTGGGGAGGATCTTCCAGCATATTTGATCTCCCTTGGTTTAACTCTTGTCCGAAATCCAAGCTCTAGTTTTTCGCAATCATATCTACTAGCCGATCTAGTTAGATTTTGGTTTGGTATCATCAGATGTATTTAGATCTAATTTTTTCTACCTTCAGTACTTTATACTCCTATTAATTCATGATTTAAATGCCAGTTGCACAATGATTAATTTTTCTTTTTTTGCAATTATTTTGTTTTGAACATCTACAAGGAACCACACATGCATAGTGGGAAGTAAGTGGTGCCACTGCTTGGACTTAGTGAGAAGAAAGCGGTGCCACCACTTGTAATCAGTGATCAGGAAGCAGTGCTCTCTCAGAACTGCTCTATCAGTGACCCTCTGGAAGCGGTGCCAGGTAGGCTGTTCTAGACTTGTTTTTCAAATTTTTTGTAAAATTTTTGTGTGAGTTGCTTTCAGTTCTGAGTGTCTGGGCTTGTTTAAAAAGATCTGAGTGTTTGAATTTCAAAATTTGATGCGGTAAAAGGCTTATTTTGTTAAAAATCAAAGAGATAGGATAGACTCATTCTTTCATTTGCTTGTATGCTTGGTTTGAAATTTTTTGAAAGGAGTGCTATTTGAAAGCTTAGCATCAGTTAGATCCCAGTCTTATTGTTTGATAAATATGAAGAGAAATACTTTCTTGATTGGTTTCTTGTTTTCATTTTTTTTCATTGAATTAGTGAAGGACTTATTTTTTGCTCATTTAAAAAACAGATTTTTTTTTTGTTGAGATCTAGTTGTAATTTTGTTTGAAGACAAAGTATTGGATCTCTGACCAGCCTAATAAGCTTTCAGATCTCCATTTTTCTTCTTTATTTCTACATGCTTGTCTCAATCAAAAGAAAAATATTAGTAGTTTTAAGTTAGATCTTTCTATTTTTAAAGGAAAATTGAAAAAGTACTTAGTATACCTTTGAGTGTTTCTTGTCTTTCTTTTTAGAGAAAAAGAGATCTCTCCTTATCTGTTTGCTTTCAAAAAATACTAGTTTAGAAGTGTTTTTGATTGTTGAAATTATCAGAAAGTTTGGTTGAATTTGACTGTTTGGGAACATTTTGGTTTTGAAACAAAATTGGAAAAAGAAAAATACTCTCTCCTTCCCGTAAGTAGGCATATTTCGAATGATAAAGTGAAAGAACTTGGACATCATTATTGCATGGTTTTACATTTTTGTCATAACTCCATGCAGTCACCTAACCGTTCAACTTAAAATTAACGGTAGCTATAGGTTAAAATTTATTAGTAACTTGAGTGATAGGTTAGAGATGTGTTTCGGTGTTGTTAAACGTAGGATCTATCATTCATTACCTGCATTGCAACTCAGGAATCAAGTGGTTCTTCCATGTATCATCGGTATATTGAGCGGCCTTTCATGTACCCTTGAGGTATATTGAAAGGTACTTCATGTACTCGATTGTATATAGGAAGGCCCCTTGTGAATGGTTGTGCATTAGACAACACTACTAAGGATTTGAACTCCCATGTACCTTGAGTATATTAGGAGGCTCTACTAAGATTCCTGAGACAACATGAGAAATTCCCTTTTGGCCATCTTTTTGGCGCAATACACCAAGAATAGGACTCGGGGAGATTACTACGCATGTTCCATATAGGTAGTTGGGTATTCATGTGAGGGACGATTGATCCTCCTCGCCATGTTTTATTGTTGGAATTTGCGGTACTATCGTGAGTTGCAAAGACTTGAAAATTCTGGTGAGGAACCGGCTTGGTCAGCCCCTCTTGTCACTTAAGTTTGCTTGTGACCTATAGTTTGTGTAGGAGAAAGTTTTGTGTGATTTATTTAGTTTTGAAACCCTAGTTTAGGTTTAGTGACTTTTTGTAGTCTGGCTGAGTTTAGTTGAGATGATCCAGAAGAAACTAGGGATTACCTCCTGAATTTCCACCTGCAATAGGGGAAGGCCCAATGGAAGCCACTGATCAAGGAGCTGCAATTGACTCCCATGTGGGAGGTATCCCGGTTGCATAAAGTGGAGAGAAATTCACTTATTATATCAATCCCTTGGTCCAACATCCTCCTATGGCTGACACTTCCTTTCATTCTTCGATGGAAGGTCGAATTGACGGTACTGATGAAACTGAGTATGGACCTAATGCTCCTTTTTCAAGAACTTCTATGGGTCAATCCATTTATGAGTTTGAGGTTATTAGTCCCTCTTTTGAAGACCCTCCTCTAAATGAGGATGCTTATAGGATAATTCAAGAATCACTTAATCGTGCTTGTAATTTTCAAGAGAGGATGGAAATGGTTATGGCTACCCCTGTACCTCATAAAGAACCTATGTCGGCTCTTTTACCCCATCTGTCAGATCCATGGACTTCTGGATATAGTCCACTTGCTGAGACTTCGACTCCTATTGATGATGTTCCACCTCATGGTATGTCTCCTTGTAATCTGGGTCCCTAATGGAGTCGCCATATTTGTTATCAGGAATATTGCACCTTCTACGAACAGAAGCTATTCCTCTGGTCTTAATGGTTCAGATCTAGAACAAATGAGTGAACGACAAAGGATGAACATTAGAGGAAATTTCAATTTAAAATGGGCCTTCCAAAAATAATACAAATTCCATGTCATCATGTATTATCCAATCAAAATGATTTAAAATTCAAAAAGGGAGCACCTCTTAAACAATTTTTTAATATAAATTTGGGAATAGGTATCATAAAAAAAATACCTTTTTTATTTGTATTTTCGACATATCTCCCTGTGTTTTTACTCAAATTTAGATTGGGAGAGCTCGTCAGATGTGGAATTAAATTCCGCATCCAACGAGTACCCACTCTTCATACTTTTGATGGGCCTCGCTACCCCAAAAACAAGAAATACCTGAAAAAACATGATGATGATCATCATCACATTTTTTCAGGTATTTTTGGCCTGTCAAAAGTATGATGAGTGGGCACTCGTTGGATGTGGAATTTAGTTCCACATATGATGAGCTCTCCCAATTGAAATTTGAGTAAAAACACAGGGATATATGTCGAAAATACGAACAAAAAAGTAGTTTTTTCTTTTCTTCCTCCAAAATTAATAAATATTATTAATTATTTTTAACTATTATTTTATTAATTTTCCTTAGGAGGCCCATTTTGAGTTGAAATTTCCTCTAATGGACCTTCCCTAAATGCTGTAGACACCTGGAATACTACTTTGATCATGAACTTGTGTACCTACAAACATGTCAAACATACAAGCACATCAAAGCTACCATAAAATCATCTACATATCCATACTAGTGACTAAGGAATCTAGTAACATATACATGTGAAATCAAAACAATAGACATGTGGGACAGAAATCAGCTTTGCATTAAGAATGAATGAAGAAGCTTACAACCATTTCCTTAGTGTCGATAAGCTCCTCCATGAGACAAACACTTCATCCCTATAAGCTCCAACTTGCACTCTATGCTCTCCAATGATTTGGACTAGGTAGTCAATTCAACAACATAACAATACCTATTCAGTTCTCCCCCTCAACTATGGATATGAACCTATATTTATAGGGCTCAATGGATAGAGATAGTTGAGAGAATTGTGGGTGAGGTGGCTCCAATATCCTACCAAGGGGGATCTCGAGCTCAAACTAACCCATATTGATAGGGATGAGGGAGGACACGAGGCTCATGATCTAGAAGCCTCGAGAAAATTCTCTTTTTCCCATTTTACCCAGGGTACCGCTTTTGTTCCCTTATGATAGAGCAGTTTAGGTGAGAACCGCTTCAACAACAAAGCACTTCCACGGTGGCACTGCTTCTCTATAATGGGATACAGGAAGTGCTAAAAAAGGTACCGCTTGTAATGTCCCAAATTTTGAATTGGGTCACAATGGACAAATCACATTTTCCATATTCATGAGAGTTGTCAAAGGGATGCTAAAAGTCAAATAATTGCCAAGGAGGAAAATCACTAGCACTACATAATTTGAACCCAAAATCCAACGATAGAATCCGACATTTCGCATGGATTTGTCGGACAGCAATCAATCTACAGAATGCCGACAACAAAATATTTCTAGCGACGTCAATTATTTGACACACTGGAGTTGGAATTCCAATGCTTGTAGTGGCGGTTACCCAACACATCCATGTAGGATAGGCATCGGATGTCTGACTCCCGTAGTGGCAGTTATTCGAAACCTAAATTTCGGATCTTCAACGTCCGTGAACCCAACAAAATTTTAGGTTTACATGATTTTAAATTTTATGGTCCCATACTTTTAACGGTACCTATGTACAAGGAGTCGAATATCCGACGCATGTCCATTATAAATATAAATTGTTTTAAACATTTTGACATGTTTGTTGTAGAAGAGACAGACGATTGCGAAAATTATTTGTTCCTCGATGGACGTTTTCAGGAATAGTTTTATTCTTCAACGGGCGGTTGTGGGAATTTTTTTTGTCATCGATAGATAGTTTGCCGGGAATTTTTTATTCTTCGATTTCTCTCCATTTGACAAAACCTTGATGCGTGGTTGATGTGTGGAACTTGATTTTTTAAGACAACCGGTTATATTCATTAACAAAGTTTATGACAAAAATTCAAATAGATTAAATATTCTGGATCCAAACAAAGACAACCGACAATTGCTTGCTAGACTATGGGATGCAGCGAAACGAAGGGGTGATGGCAAATGTTATTGTCTATGTACTCAATGCAGGGAATTTAAGAGGAGAAGAATATTGATCTCAATAGCCACAAAACATTGCAGGGAACATGGACACGCTGAGGGGGGGAATGAATATCGTCCATTTGTAGGTTTAGCATTATAAACATTATTATATTCTTTTTTTGTTTGTAATTCTATGTATTTTTTTTCATATATTAATGTATATCTATTGATGTTTCCATGTATTTATATTAAAGGAAAGACACCCTATAGCATGTCGTCTAGAGGAAGTGCTTTTAGAACAAGTTCATGATCAGGATCATGGAGCATGTATGTTTAATGGAGAACAAATGAATGATCATATTGAACTAGATGATCATGCCGATGATGTAATTGAAGATGATGGTACAAATACATTGATCCATGATTCATTTAACGTTAGAATGGATGACGATGATGTTGATAATGAAAATGATGATGAGTTTGATGATGTTCACGATATACCTCTTCTTGATAAGGCATATGAACCCCTTTATGAAGGCTCCAAAACAAATCTTCTCTCTACTATATTGTTGATAATGAACTTGAAGGTTATGAATGGTCTTTCAAACATTGCAATCACACGTATGCTAAGGTATCTAAAATAATCCATCACATATATAGGATCATGATAAAGTTTATTTGCATTCCTCTAATAATTGTATTGTTAACTCATTATTGATCAATGTACAGATGAAGCGTGTTTCATTAATATTATTTATTTATTACATTAACAAATTTTTTTTTTGTAGCTTGATAGCTGATTTTTTGTTACTACCATCAAATATTTTACCTCGCACATTTCGAGATTTATCTTCCATCATGGAAGAGATTGGAATGCATTATGAAGCAATTCATGCATTCCTCGATGACCATGTTATATATTATAATCAGCATGAATTCACAACAGAATGTCTGGAATTTCATGTAAGTAGATATCATACAGATAAAGTAACAAAAAAGGTGCCTCAAAAGGTTCTTCATTATATTCCCATCATTCCACGTTTGCAATGACTATTCAGGTGCAAAAACATAGCGCAATTTATGGATTACCATGCCAGGAAAAGAAGTCAAGATGGTGTTATTTGAATGCCTGCAGATGGTACTGTTTTTAGAGATATTGAGGAAAAGTGGCCTCACTTTAAAGAAGAACCACGTAATCTTAGGATTTATTTGGCAGCAGATGGTGTTAATCCATTTGCATAGATGAAATCCATTTACATGGTGTGGCCTATTTTTGTTATCAATAATAACATTCCTCCATCATTGTCAATAAAGAGGGAATCCTCCATCGTTGTCAATAAAGAGGGAGCACATAATGTTGTCGATGATTATTCCAGGTTTTATTGACGAAAACTGTTTTATTTATAATGTAGTTGTGGCATCTCATTTGTCGTAATATGTATCTTAATTTCATATATATGTTTATTATTTTACTCTTCTGCATGGTTTATATATCTTAATGATTCTCATAATGATATATTTTATATGTTCTTCAAATTATGAATCAGGTAAGTTCCAAGTCAAAGATATGAATGTATACATCAAACCTCTTATAGATGAGATATTGAAGTTATGGAATGGCATAACTATGTATGACGTATCTAGACCAATACGATAAATGCAATTTCAATTCCATGCAATGGTTGTATGGACAATACACGATGCCCCTGGGTTAGCCTCATTTTGTGGTTTGTAATTTTAAGTTCCACTTTAATTGCATTTAATGATATGGAGTAGTTATAATATTTTATAAATGATTATATTTGACATAGATATTCCATATGTAAATATTGTAGGTCTTCAGACAAAGGGTAAATTTGGATGTCCAGTTTGTGGTCCTAAGATAAAATCTCGACGTTCAAAAAGCTTAAGAAAGGAGGTGTTTGATGAGTATAGGCATTTCCTCTCTAAGAATCATAGGTATAGAACAAATGAAAGAAATCTTTTCAATGGGAAGTAGGAGACTGCATTAAAACCATGGAGAATGACACCTCACCTTTGGAAGATGCAATACAATAGAAATCGTCATCATGGTACGTATGGATCATCGTATATGAATTTTTATGTATTTTAATTTTTATTGTGAGTTGTTTGTTGTAGTGTCCATATTTTATTTATGATGTAATTTATTAATTATAAACTAATATTCATGATGTCCATCGTGATCATGAAGGCATTAATGGTCTTCCACGAGGAATGAAAAGTTATCCTATTCTTTCCAGTAGGTTTCCCTATTATGAGCACCTACAAATTGCTCATTTGTTTAATACAATGCATATTGGAAATAATGTTACTGAAACCTTATGGTGAGTACTAGATCTAAGGAGGGAGAAAGATAAAGTTGTGAAAGTGTGCAAAGACATTCAAGAAAGCAACCATGCAATGAAAGACACCATCCAATTTCATACCAACGGAGAACAAGTTAATATAAACTCAATTCCATGGATGTTTACGGAGCAACAAAGCAATGTTGTCAAAGAAGTAATGCAGAAAATTAAATTTCCCACTAGTTTTTGTGCAAACTTGAAGAATATCATAACTAAAAAAGGTGATTTTGCAGGGATCAAAACACATGATTGGCATGTCTTCATCAAGGTAATTATTATTGTTATGTCCATATAATTTTTTATTGTTTGTATACTCTTTTTTTAATAAATGGCGTGGTTTGTATATTGATACAATATGTTCTACCTCTCTCTCTCCCAGAAAACTTCGACAACAATGTCAAACAAGTTATATATAATCTTGGTAAATACATGAGGTAACTAGCAATTACTTGCATGTGCTTAGTGTTCCTTTAATTCTCCGTATAATAATTTATATTTGTTTTTTTTTGTGCACTATTTCAGCATATATTGTAATTTAATGTTTATTTTTGTTAAATATCGTTATTGGTTTGCATCACTTGTAGATGGTTGACATCTAAAGAAATCCATAAAGAAGATATAAAGTATTGGAGGAGAGAAATTCCTCGTCTCATGTGTGAAATGCAGAAGCATCTACATCGACATTTTTCAATGCACATGAACACTACCTCATACACCAAGTTGAGGATATTGATTTGTGTGGACCTGTGCACTCAAAGTCCATGTGGATGGTTGAGAGGCACTTGAAATTTATGAAGGGTTTGGTGAGACAACTAGCACATCCGGAGGGTTCTATGATGGAAGGATATATGGTATACCAAAACATGTTGTATGTTAGTGAATATATTCCTATTTTAGCGTCAAAGCTCAATTTACGTCACATTTGTGATCCGGACTCCAATAACAAATTTGAAGGGGAGCAACTGAAGGGGAAATGTATATTGAGGAAGCTGAAAGGTAATTATTAGCTGCTGGATTTTTATTATATCCTTCATATTCTAAGTATATTTTCTAGTCATAATTGCTTCAATTAAGAGCATATATGTCTTTGTTTAGGAGATTTACACCTTTCTTTGATTTTAATGGTTATTGTCACTAAATAGTTGGTCGAGAATGGGGTGCAATTCATTTATACATTGCAAACAATCTTGACTGGATGAAGGTATGGATTGAACGATGCACACAATTAGGTCATGGAATATCATGGGAAGGTGTGGCTTCTTTGGTAAAAGAAGCACAATGCAATGGAGATAACAATCTAATAGAAAGGGAAATCGATTTGGCATATGGTGTAAAAGATAAAATGGCAAGTATATAATTAATCAAATACCCCTCTAAATATTTTATTTTGTTTGATACTTATTGACGTACATGTTCTTTTTTTCCATGTATTGTTGCATAAGGACTGATTGGTTGTGTAATTTTTTCATGTATTGCTTATTGCAAGTAAAACACCATAAGGCTATGGTCTGCAATGGAGGTAGATATTGGATAAAAAAACTAGATGAAACAAAGAAAACATCAGATTCTGGGGTTTCGGCTGTCTTTGAGGTTAGCAATGTTTCATCTAGAACTGATAGACATCCAGAAGTCTCAAAAAATTGATACTATGGGTATTTGGAAGATATTATATAGTGTGACTTTAAATCCTTTAAGGTAGTTCTATTCATTTTCAAATGGTATAGGTTACGATTGAATCAACGTGATCTCGATAGAACTATTATTGAACATGATAATGGATTTACCATGGTAAACACAAGGTTGTTTGAGCTAGGAACAGATCCCTATGTTCTTCCAAGCCAATGTGAATAAGTATTTTACTCAGAGGTTCCAGGTAAAGCAGGCTGGTCATTTGTTGTGAGACACGATCCAAGGGGAAGGTCGGTAAAGTATAACCTATATGATGGTAACAAAGAGGGTTATCTGGAAGAAGAATATGATGATGAAGAGCATGATCAACTTGAGTTAGCTGACGATGATGATCCAATAGAAGACATCCAAGGAATAGTTGAATCAGATGATGTATCAGACAATGCCGTTGAAGATTATTTCGATGATGACACTATGAGCGTAACTAATGATGATGACGATGATGATATGGTCAATCCTTACAATGTTGACATAGATGATTATACAAATGGCGCATCATCTTCATCATCATCGTCATCATCATCATCATCTTCCTCATGATGATGATACTCATCATCAACATCATCATCGTCATCATCCTCATGATGATGATAATCATCATCATCATCATCAAGATCATCATCATCATAATAATCATGATCATGATCATAATCATAATCATCATCTTCATTAGCATCACAATCATCGTCATCGTCGTCATCATCATCATCATCATCATCGTTGTCATCGTTGACATCATTATTTTCATCATCATCATCATTCTGATCGTCTTCATCATCATCATAATCATTGTCATCATCTTCATCATCATTGACATCATCATTTTCATCATCATCATCATTGTCATCATCTTCATCATCACCACCATCATCATCTTCATCATCATCATCGTTGTCACATTCAACATCATCATTGTCATTGTCGACATCAACATCATAATCTTCATCATCATCATCATCATCATCATCATCATCATCATCGTTGTCATCATCATCATCATCATCATCATCGTCATCGTCATCATTTCATCGCCATCCTCATGATGATGATAATCATCATCATCATCATCAAGATCATCATCATCATCATCACAATCATTATCATCATGATCATGATCATGATCATCATCATTGTCATCCTCATCATCAACATCATCATCATGGACATGAACATCATAATCATAATCATCATCATCAACATCATCATCATCATCATCACCACCATGCTCACAAGATGGTTCTTCCCTAATTAATGTGAAGGTTCTTTATTCAAGTTAGGATATAATAAAAATATCCCAATACTATTATGGCAATTTATATAATATAAAATAACATATAATACAAATAAAATACATATAATATAAAATAATATATAATAAAAATAAAATAGATATAATATATAATGTTTTTTGTGACAAGGGTTTTTGGGTGATAAGGGTTTTTTGTGTGCACTGTGATGTTTGATCCTTTGTGGGACAAGCTTGAATGCAGACAAACCCTTCCTCATTTAGTGGGTTATTCAGGGATTCAATTTACAAACCTTCTTACCTTACAAATGAGAAACTCGTTGTTCGGGTCATGAACTTAGAATAGGGATTTTGCGCCTCACCCCCTCTCGTATCTGTGAGTCGCTATTATAGTGATCATTCATTTTGTAGCGCATCTATAGATGTAATTACACAATTTATCTAGTTTTGCACAGGCTTGATAAACATTGTAAATACTATATGATAGTGTTAAGTACTGCTCATACCATAAGGTTGGGAGACTATGGTATAAATACCATGTCCTATGTACTAAGTCTACGCTGATATTTAAAGGATGGCGAAACCATATGCTAGAGGGTTTAACATATGACTTGGTTGGTATATGGTATAATGTTGATTCCATAAACTATGGTGAGGGTTTGTACATGTGTTAATGGTCACAAGCTGCTTGTGCAATATGGTTTTTGGCATTTTGGTTTAGTGTGGCTTCTGCGCATTTGGAGAAGGGAGACGACCCCGTCGATTCACAGGTAAGCTAGACCGACTCTGTGTAAAAATGCATTTCTTCGTTGTATTATCCATGGCATGGTCATGCTTTTCATGCCATCGTTGGTTTTTCTACAGGTGAACACGAAGGAACTCCGAGGTTTGCACAGGTTACACTATTGATTTGGGATTTGTTATTCACGGCCATGGTAAGCATGCTAGCAAGATTTACTTTCCTCCTCTCGTTCTGGGCATTTCTGAGTTGGAAAATTTTATTGGGTTGGGGTTTCATGTAGAACTTGTTGACTCTGCCTTCGGGGTTTATAATGCAGCTTGCTCTAGTTTTTAATGGGCTCTTTTTGGGAGGTTTGGCATCTTTGGGCCGTGGCTGCACCATTACTTGTAATGGTGCATAGCTCACAACTTTTCCATTTAACATTTTTAATAGTTTGACTTTTGTAAAAGAGGCTCCGTGCCTCACTGTGTAAATACATTGCGTGTTGTCTTTTATGTAAGGAATGCAATGTGATTTGGTATATATTATTTCATTCGACGTTTATAAAAGATTATACTGGGTAAATATTTGGGACTGTGTAGTAGATTTAATGCTGTGTTTTGAATTTCTAACTTACTGGGTTCGATTCATGGCTTTCATCTTGTGGGATTTACTCTATGCATTAATAATGGTTTGGGTTTGGGAGTATGCATGACACTCTGATTTTATTGTTTGTAAATTAACTTGGGAAAGATTCTAGATCTTGGGGCATTATGCCATGGGCTACACCATTGTAGCAATGGTGCCGCGGTCCATTGGCTTGCCATCATATGCTCTGTGTTGGTGTTAAAATGGAGAGTGTGTTTTTGGCCAGAGTATAGAAATTTTGGATTTGCATTAGCTCAATGTGGGTGCACAGAGGTTAAAACATCCACTCTACAAGACATTACTCATTGAGGCATCATTTGAAGCATGATTAAACTATTTTATACACCATTTCATGAGAGATATTACATGCTTGGCAGGTGATGCAGGCACCAACTGCCATAACTCTATGCAAACCTTAGTTTTACAAAAACCCTATTCAGAAAGTGAATTTTAGGCAAACCCTTAGTTTCTCTCTTCCCTCTCTGTCCTTCTCGAGCTACCCAAGCTTCTGCGAGCTGCCTCACCTCAAAACGAGCTAACAAAATGCTCCTCAAGCTAACCTAAGCTACCTAACTAAATGATTTGGATCTGCATTAAATAAACCTCCAGTTCTATTCTAATTCGATTTATAGATCCTATAATTAAGGAACAGAGTCCTTAATAAACTCAACTGACCCCTACGAGTCATCAATGACTCACTAACAAACTAACAACTCTTATCCAAACATTTACAAGTGGAACGGACAAGTTTCCTCTTCCATATTATTCAACTTTTAATCAAGATAAAATAATTTACAAGTGTTGAGACCCTACGTCTCTCAATTCATATGACTTTGATCAAGCCATGGATGAATTCGTTTCCATGAGGCTATGCTCCTGCATCAAAAAGCAAGTTGTGTTTTACTCCAAATACTGTTATGATGTATGGTTTTGGTGTTTCATTTGGAGAATAAAATCCTATAACAATATTTGTTATTATGAATCTTAAAGGGTCCTAGATGAGATCTGTGCACTTTTAGGCAATTCAACTTTCAATCAAAAGAAGCCAATAAAAATATCCTAATACTATTATGGCAATTTATATAATATAAAATAACATATAATAAAAATAAAATACATATAATATAAAATAATAATAAAATACATATAATATATAATAAAAAATGACAAGTGTATTTGGACATTGTCGCTCGTTTCATTTTGGACAGTTCAATTCAATTTGGAGGTTTTTGTGAATTTGGGAGTAGGTCCAGTAGACATGGTAGACAACTCTGTTGACCCGTGGTAGCAAGAGCTCAACATCTTCTCCTCACTAGAAATTATCGGTATACCGTCCCCGGACACAGTGCAGAACACGGTGGAAAATTAGACAGCTGGAACCGAGAGTAGGGTTCCAGTTTCTCCGCCAGATGAAGAGCTGCTAGGTGTGTTCGTAGCACGACCATTAAACCCGGCCTTAGGAGGAGGCCTGTACTCATTATTCCACTCCATCCAACCTCCGAGTTTGACTAAATAAACTATTTCAATAATTGTACCTACATCTTCTTTGATGGGGCTTCAGCCAATCAAATTGGAGGTATAGGTGTTCATCTTTTGATCACCCAGGACCATTATTTTTGCTTCAAATGGGGTGTTGGTTTGAGTAAAAACACCAGATTTGAACTACTTGCTTTATGGACTCTCCTTTATTGTGCTAAATCCATGGTCCTTCCCACTCTGCACATTCATGGTGACTCCACAGCCATCATTAATTGGTTCAATAGAAGATCATAACTAACTTTACCTGCACTTAATGGTTGGTGTCAACGTATCCGTGATATGGAACCTTACTTCATCCAGCTAAAATTAGTTCACATATTCAGAGAACACAATACTAAGGCTGATAGTTTATCCAAAGAAGCATTAACCTTGGCCTCAGGCCATTTTCAGTTTACTGAATTCACTGATGGTGAATGTACTGGTCAGGGCACTTTCCAGCTTTTCTAGCCCTTAGCACTTGAGTCTTTTATGTGCTGTTGCTATTGAAATCCTTTGGATGATTGAGGTGGATGATCCCCTCATATTACTGATCTCTCTTATTTATTGCTTCTTTGGATTAGCTACTTCAATATTAGACTTGAATTCTCAGTCTGTTCAAGGTTAGTGATGTGGATGTAGTCAAGATTCCTAGATTAGGGGTGTTATCTTTGAATGTTTGTCCAGTATTCCTATGAAGCTGATTAATTGTATTCCTTAGGGTTGCCTTAGGGTTGAAAAATAGTATGGGAAAACAAGTTAGCATTGCCTTAGGGTTGAAAATTAATATGGGAAAACAATCATCATCAAGACAAGCTAAAAGGAATAAATCAACAAATATTACAAACTGATATAAATGTATTTAACATGCCAACTAGCCAGATCTAGAAATGTCCACTCTTCACCACCACTGGGAAATATGCCTCTGGAGTGCTGGCTTATGCACTTCAGAGTAGCACAGAGGTTAAAACATCCACTCTAAAACTAAAATCATCTACAACATCACAAAATCATTCATGGGAAAACTAAAAACCACTTAAAGGAGATATGTTCTTTGAAGGAGATAGTCCATTAAAGGAGAACCTCCAAGTTTTGTATAGACATATATTGGCATAAATTGCAGTGTTATATGTGATGCATATGCATAACATATCATCTCAAGCTTGACAACATTGAAAGGATAAAGTACAATGGCCACAAGCATACATTTGAAGCTTATGAAGCCTACCCAATTCATGTTAGCAAAGGCAATGCAAGCAAGAAGTCAGAATGTAGACTTGTATGTAACCAAAAGAGGGGCATACATTAGAATTTTTAGTGCTACCAAATTCCCACACCTATTAACCAAACTCATTCTTGACAAGATTTTTCTTTAACAAGTTATTGGCTTACAAGTCTTTCAAAGTTTTTTTTCTTATAAGTCTTTCCACGTTTTTTTCCTGGTATTTTTCTTTGCTTATGCCAAATTTTTTTTTGGCCACGGTGTAGGTAGAATCAAACAGGTATTTGTCAGACCTGTCTTCCTCCAGTGAAGGGAATTTGGGAAGGCTAGCGGAAAGTGAGACATCCAGTAGGTCTACACGAGTTACATCAACTAGATGTCAGAAGATCAGAAGAAAATTCGACAAACACATGAATTTTTTTCCTCCAAGGAGGGGGGTCACGTTCCTATGATGATGAGACAATGGGAGACATTGACATGCCCTTAAGGTACCAACACCTAGTGAAACAATGGGTGCCTAGCGATATTCCTAAAGTAAACACTGATTTTTGTGTGAATGAGAGGATATATAGAATTGCATCGTCCTCATTGCATGGATTGGGCTTGTTTTGCATGGATGGAATAAAGTTTGGATACGGTAGATGTACAGAATTGATGGAGTATGTTGGACCCTATTACAACTACAGTGATTGGATGCCCCTGGTCCAATATACATGAAGTATGCGTAGATATGGGTTGTCAGTGAATTATATACAACTGAAAGACAAGGCTCAAAATAAAGGAGCAACCATGTACATGGACGAAAGGCCAAAAACAACCAGTAATATTGTGGGGTTTATAAATAGTACACAACCAGGGTCTACATTAAAACAACCCAACTGCATATTCGAGTCGCGTGAAGGAAACCATGTCTTTGTATGTGCAATTAAATCAATAGCTGCTGGTGAAGAATGACTTATTGATTACAATTAGAACCGTGTAGATACAAACAATGTTAGTATGATTGTGGTACAACAAACAATTTATAAGTCCTTTTATTAATTATTTTAACGTCTATATGAATTTTTGTTAGCATATAATTGAAATTATCTACTTAATTTCGTGTTTCCTTATGTAACGTTTAGTATGTTTTTGATGCAGGGTTCTCTCAGGGGCACCTCCATCTCCGTAGATGTTTGTTGACCCGAGTCAAGGCAGTAGGTATACATCAATATTTCCAATGTAATATTAAATTTTAGGATGGGCATACAGATACATTGTTATGTATTTTCATTAGTATATTAGGTTCGTTTATATAATATTATCAATTTTCCATGCAGAGTGTTGATCAGAGAAGCCAACCGGCTATTGATCAGCCGACTACAACATTAGGGCAATAGCCAAACACGAATGTAATTTTACATTTCAAATACTTTAAAATCGTAAACATGTCTATCGTGATGCATTATTTTTATTTTGTTATGTATTCTTTCATTTTTATGGTTGCATTCATGATGGTAATGTTGTCTACCTTTTTTGCAGATTGACTAGGGAAACTCCCCAGCTGTTGATCAGATGACTGGAGACTCGAGGAAACCATTTAACCTAAATGTAATTCCACATTCTAAATACTTCAAAAATGTACACATATAAAACATGTAGTATAGTGTTTATTTTTGTTTTTGTTCTATATTTGTTAGCTTATACATATTGCGTTCATTGTGATAATGTTCTCTACTTTTTTTGCAGGTGGTTGATCGAGGTAAATCCCCATCTGTTGATTAGACCATGCCCTCGACTAGACATCAGGTAATCCTAGATGTAATCCCTAATATAATTATTTGCGTACACTATATTTTCAAAGACTAAGAAATTTTTTATATATTGCAATTGCAGATAGGGGATTCCGTTTATGAAACGACGTCTCGAAACTCTTTACAGAATTAGGTCTCTCGATTGATGAGAGATAGTGAAATTAGAGAGTCTGCAGACCCATTGAGGGTGCTACAAAGGACAAGGGAAAAACAAAATGAGAAACTGGTTCGTCTAACATTGGCAGTTCCACTAACAGAAGGGCTCGAACAAACGCTTCAATTGTTGTTACAGCAACGTAAACAACTGGACGTAAGTTATTGAATAAAAATGTAAATTCATTTATAAAAACTTTATAATATTTGATTTTATATGCTATTGAACTTATAATACAATGGGTTTAATTTACAACATGCTATGGAGATTATCAGTGGTGGTCAAGGCAATGTTGGTCCCAATGACCAAACCACTCCACGTACACCACATACTGCTCCCATATTGTCCACTGAACAATCAGCAACATGCTCTGTGACATCGCTGAGGGCAGTGGAGGGTGAAGCCGATGGTGCCCCATCCACAACAGATGCTATAGAAGAAGGGGTGGATGCAGGGCTAGATAGAGATGTGGAAGCATTTCCTGGATCTTCTCATGTGACTAGCACTGGTTCAATAAAGTGTACATTTTTGGTGAATGAAGAATTGCTTCCAATAAAGATAGAGAGGATTCTAGGTCATTATAGATTGTTCAATTTATTTTTTATAATTTGTGTCTAATATACCAATAACATTTTCTAATGTTCACTAATGATAGCAATAATGTTTTGCATGAAATGATATATTTTATAAACATCTATATGATTTGGCCTTGAAGATCTTCGGGCCCACCATCCGCACAATGTGGAACAAGTAGTCAAAACCTTTAAAGGATGATCTGACTAATCGCTTGTTTAGTCTATTCAGAAAAGATACCTTTGATACATTGAAGGTACTATAGAAGGATGGAAAACATCTAAAGATTGTCTGAGACCAATATAGGGTTCACCTAGAAAAGAACCCTAGGTATGAGTGCCCTCCAATGATTCCATATATGGAGTGGAAAGCCCTGGTGGAATATGGAAAAGAGAAGGGCCTGAGAAAATCAGGAAAGATGCCACCAAGTGGAACAGGGAGGTATGCAATTCATTCCAAAATGTAGTGGTAAGCCTTATTATTGCTAGTTTTTATATCAATTTTGGTACATAGAATAATTTATTTAAAAACTTAATTAGGCTCTCGGACACATCTAAGGCCACAAAGGCAAGAATTGAAAAAATTGGCCAACACAAGCTTGGGCCTGGTGGTTACTCCAGCTTGGCGGCCTGATATGTAAGTATCGCAAAACCCGAATCCGCATCCAAATATCATACATATTATTATTTTTATTTTGTTCTAACAAAAGTATTTAAAATTAATGACATCATGCAAATATGAAGGCAAGCTAGTTCAAAGAATTGCCCAGTGCGGATTACATGAAGCTTGGCTTCGAACATGGCTTTGACGTCGTTGTTGAACGTCGGAGAAGCTTTTCTGTGAATACTGCACGATATTCATCTGATCCATCTGCTGCCCAGGTATGTGAAAACTGTATAGGTTAATGATAATTTATTAATGCTCATGCAATTTGTTCCTTATAAATAAACTAACATAAATTATTTATTCCTTTTTGTGTAGGAAAGTAACGATATTCATGTCGAGGATGAAGTACATGACCAACCAAACGAAGATCATGATTCTCATCTTGGTAATGAATTTATTAATGTGCTACTGTTTTTTATAGACCATTGCAGATGATGAACATTAATTCTAATTCTACACAATTCAACTATAGAGCATGTAGCTGTAGATCATAACATGGAACAGGTTGGGCCAGTACGAGATAATGTTGAACATGTTGATGTGCACATAGCAGGTAAAAACACACATTCATAATGTTTTTTTAATGAATTACTCATGTTTATCAAAATATAAATATATTAATGAAATATTTTGACATTATTGCATAAATTCATCGCCCCTCGCCTGAAGTTCAACCTTCTGAGCAGACTAGTAGGGATACCGATGATCAGATTCTCGAAGATGTGACTCTAACTAAATATTTAAAGAGAAGAAAAGTAAAAAGGAAGTGACTAAACAAATTTTCAGTAATTCTTATTTATACAAAAAAATTAATGCTTTTTCCTCTGTTTTATGAATGAATGCTTTACTGAATTGTTTACTGATATTTTTTTTTTGCCATTTACTAAATTAATGTTTTAATGAAT